>JAPYZL010010883.1:0-20214 GCA_030522825.1 Platygaster orseoliae | reverse complement strand
TGATTTCAGTCAATCTTATTTTAAGATGCAATCAAATCGAAGCAAACGAAGAAAGTAGCATTTTTTGAATGTATTTATGTTTTTGGTACACTCTAAAAAGTCAATCTTATTTTAAGATACAACACAACTAAGGCACGACTTGAAAATCAAATAGTATCTTAAACTCAGTCCAAATTAAAATTTACTTTCAAGCTGTCTATACTTGAATTATTTTTGAATTATCTCAAAATAAAATTCATTGTTATACTTAAAACACGAGAAAAAAAAATGAATTTCAAATCTTCTTTTGAGGTAATAAATTTCAAGTCATGCCTTGAACTTGTTGCATCTTAAAATATGATTCAATTTTTAGAGTGTAATAAAAACGGAGAAAGTATCATTTTTAGAATATTTAAGTTTTCTGTGCAGTCTAAAAAGTCAATCTTATTTTAAGATGCATCGAAATTAAGGGACGACTTGAAAATCAAGTAGTATCTTAAACTTAGTCCACGTTCAAATTTACTTTCAAGCAATCTATACACTCTAAAAAGTCAATCTTATTTTAAGATGCAACGAAATTAAGGGACGACTTGAAATTCAGATAGTATCTTGAATTCAGTCCGATTTCAAGCAAGCAAGTCTTAAATCAAGATGATATGTCTTGAATCAAGAGTGATTTCAGTCAATCTTATTTTAAGATGCAATCAAATTGAAGCAAGACGAAGGAAACGAAGCAAGCGAAGGAAGTAGTATTTTTTAAATATATTTATGTTTTTGGTGCACTCTAAAAAGTCAATCTTATTTTAAGATGCAACAAAACTAAGGCATGACTTGAAAATCAAATAGTATCTTAAACTCAGTCCGAGTTCCAATTTATTTTTAAGTAATATATATTAAGGTTTATCTCAAAATTATCTCAAAATAAAATTCAATGTTACACTCGACGCATCAGAAAAAAAAATAATAATAACTCACATCCAATTTTAAGATAATATTTTAATTTCAAGTCATGCCTTGATTTTGTAGCATCTTAAAATAAGATTGAATTTTTAGAATGTAAGAAAAACGAAGAAAGTAGCATTTTGAGAATATTTAGGTTTTCTGTGCACTCTAAAAAGTCAATCTTATTTTAAAATGCAACAAAATTAAGGCATGTCTTGAATATCGAATAGTATCTTAAACTCAGTCCACGTTCAAATTTATTTTCAAGCAATCTATACACTCTAAAAAGTCAATCTTATTTTAAGATGCAACAAAATTAAGGGACAACTCGAAATTCAAATAGTATCTTGAATTCAGTCCATTTTCAAGTTTACTTTCATGTAAGATATGTCTTGAATTAAAAATTATTTCTTTAAATTTTGTTGAATTTTCTTAATTTATGCCTTCTTGAAATTAATTATGAACATGAGCTATATTTAAAATAATATTAAAATTCCAAAACGTGCCTTAATTTCGTTGCATCTTAAAATAAGATTCAATTTTTAGAGTGTAAACAGTAAATAAATCAAGAAAAATTCTACAAATCTCCCCCAAAATATGTAACTTTCATTTTCCCCATACATATCAAATGCCTTCAATTTCAATTTTATCAAATCCTCACAAACTAAAAATTCAATCTTATTTTAAGATTCAACAAAATCAAGGGACGACTTGAAATTCAAAAAGTATCTTGAATTTAGTCCATTTTCAAATTTATTTTCAAGCAATCAAGTCTTAAATCAAGAGTATGTGTCTTAAATTAAAAATGATTTCCTAAAATTGTATTGAATAATCTTAATTTTATTCAAGACTTGCCTGCTTGAAATTCATTGTAAACATGAACTAATTTTGAAATAATATTTTAATTTTAAGACGTGCCTTGATTTTGTTGCGTCTGAAAATAAGATTCAATTTTTACAGTGTAAACAGTAAATAAATCCAAAAAAAATCTACGAATCTCCCAAAATAAAACTTGTTGAATATAATGTATAATTTATGTATATGACCATATTTTTTAAATTTTCATGTTGAAAGACTTCATTTTCACATTGGCTGGTTAGTTTCCGATTTTCATGAAATTTCGAGTTTCTAAACAAAAAAGTCAAAATTGTAATAAATTAATCATAAATTGTTATAATAAATCAAGTAAGTTGTTATATTTTTATATCACATATATGACTTATTTATTATTTATTCTTTACTTTCATTAATTAACTCTTCAACTAATTTAATTTAACTTTCATTTTTCCAACACATGAAATGCCTTCAATTTCAATTTTATCAAATCCTCAGTTCCTGAATCGATCCTCAATAAAAACATTATCTCCACTCTCAAAAATCAATCTTATTTTTAGATGCAACAAAATCAAGGGATGACTTGAAATTCAAAAAGTGTCTTGAATGCAATCCATTTCTGAATTTATTTTCGAGCAATCAAGTCTTCTTCTTCCTCTTAATTTAAGACTTACCTGCTTAAAATTGTGACCATATACTAATTTTAAGATAATATTTGAATTTCAAAACATGCCTTGATTTTGTTGCATCTTAAAATAAGATTCAATTTTCACAGTGTCCTTAATGATCCTTGTATCCAAAAGTCCACAATTTTACTCCCTGAACGTCGAAAATCCTTGTAAAAAACCGTGAACGTCACTTGCACTGCTCACCTACGATCGCAGCAGTCTCGCAATCTCGTATGAACTGGCGATGCGGTGATCTGGGCAGCCGAAGAAAAGCCTTCCGCGTTCACAATTCGCCGCTGGGAAAGTGGCGGAGACTTTCTACGAAAGGGAACTTTGGCGGTGGCTGCGGGTTCACGTCGAGTCACCTCGTGGTAGTGGTTACCTCATCGGGGTGAGAAATTCGTTGGGGGGCAAAGAACGCCAGGTGAAGATCTCCTCAACCCTGGAAAAGTTGCGGGCAATGAAAATGAGCTCTCCTCGTTGTGCAACGCCGCATCGTTAAATGCCAAGCGCCGGCAACCCAGTACCCGAGAGAGGTTGGCGTTGCGCAACGCGTGGGAAATTATGTAAAGAAAGTGCATGATTGTGGCCAATTCGCGGAGCTCCTTTGGATTATTAATAGCTATTAGTACTCGCTGAGAGGAATGGTACTTGGTTTACGAGATTTTTTAGTTGGAAAATGAGAGAGAAATCTGGTACTGATTCTAGTACACTTTTCCCAAAATAAAGTTTCCCAAAGATAATCTTCCCAAAAAGTGCCGTTTCCAAAGAAGCATTTTCCTAAAGTATATTTGTTCTAAAGTATATTTTTCCCAAAATACATTTTTTTAGGATATTTCTTTATAAAATTATAGTGATTTGACTTTCATTTTAGTTCTTTCAAAAATGTTGTTTCGTAGAATAAATGGGTTTCAACAACAACAACAACAACAACAACAACAACAATAATGATAATAAAAATAATAATAATTATTATTATTATTATTATTAATATAATAACACAGGATTTTTTGGGAAAAGTGTCCCTTTACCTTCGTAAATTTTACTAGAAAATATGGGAATTGGGGATAGAGATGGAATATAATAAATTTTACTGTATATAGTATTTTGTTATTCAGAATATTTTTATAGTTGTCATTAGAATATAGTATAGTATGTCTATCTCGTTTTAATTGGAAAAGTTTTAAAATTATTATCTCTTAAAGTAATTTCTCTTAATTTTAATATATCAATATATAATTGCGATTTTTGGCGTTTTACTATACTGCATAGTAAAAAAAATGTCTGAAAAGTTCGAATAATTTATTTATTTATTTTATAAATAGTTTTACTCATAAATAAATAAATATAATTCATGAATCTAAAAAGTTTGAGAAACGTTGGATTCCTGAAGCTTTTAAATTAGATTTTTCTAAATTTGAAATTATTGATTAATATTCAATTTTAATTTTACAAATTATGAATTGCGATATGAATTTAAAATTCAGAATAATAATTTGGAAAATTCTTGAAAAATGATGACATTTCCGAAAAAAAAACACTTTTGAAATTTTTTGGATTTTAAAACTTTTAAATTTTAAGTATGAAACAACTTAAATTTGTATGAAATAATTAAAATGTAAAGTAATTTCTTCTCCTTTTAATTATGATTGTTAGTCTTAATTTTAATATATCAATATATAATTGCAATTTTTGACGTTTTACTATACTGCATAATAAAAAATAATGTATGAAAAATTCAAATAATACCGTAGATTTTCCAAGAACATGGTAATTTTTCCAATGTTTATAGTACAAATTACTAGGTTTTTTTCTAAGTATACGATGTTTGCACATTTTTGAAATTTTTTTTCTGAGAAAATTATGTATAAATGATATCATTATTTGATTCTAAAAAAGACTCAAAACTCTGGATTATCCTGAAATTTCAGCTAACAGAGAAAAAAATCTAGTGATTTTTAATAAAAAATGCGGTATTGTTCGTACTGATAAAAAAATGTGGTAATTTTTACAATACTGTACTGTGCTCTAGAATCAGTCTGAAATATTATTGTTTAAAATATGTTTTTGGAATAGTGTATGGTTTTTTTTTTGATTTTATGAAAACTTTTCAAGGTCTTGAAAGTTTTTAACAATTACGAAATATTATGAGTTACACGAACTTTAAGTAATCAATCTTAATTAATGAATCAAATAAAATTCATTCATTCAATTATAAATCTTTTCTATAACTTACATTCTTTTTTAATGAATGAATTCATTGAAAATTCAACTATTTATCTTATTATTAAATTAATCGAAATTATGTTCGAAATTTCAAAATTTTGAAGAAATTGAAAAACTGTGCAAATTGTCCAAATAGTCAATAATTTAAAAAGTAATTCGAGAATTACAGAGATTGTTTATAAATTTTGTATATTGTGATCATCATCATATTTCTGGAAGAGTGCATAGTTTTTTTTTATTTTGTGAAAACATTTCAAAAACTTAGAAATTTGTAACAATTACGAAAAATTATAATGAGTTACACGAATTTTAATGAAATAATTTCAATAAATAGTTAAATTAAATAATTTTTTTCAATTATCAATTTTTTTCTATAATTTATATTATTTTTCAACTGGTAATGAATTAAGCATTCAATTATTTATTTTATTAATAAATTATCCAACATTATGTTTGAAATTTCAAAATTTTGAAAAAAATTGAAAAACTGGGAAAATTTTCTAAATAGTTGATAATTTTATAAGTAATTCAAACAATTACAGAGGTTGTTTATAAATTTACTGAGAATTCACGTACTGAAAAAAAAAATATAGTAACTAATACAATTTTGTATTGCGATCTGAAATTAGTGTGAAAAATTGTGCTTTTTGCTAGATATTTATTCCAGTTGTTGTTGTTGTTGTTGTTGTTGTTGTTGTTGTTGTTGTTGTTGTTGTTGTTGATGTTATTATTATTATGATTATTATTGTTATTGTTATTATCATTGTTATTAAATTATTGAATTATAAAATTTTTTATATTGAACATTTTAATTTTTAATATAATATTAAACTTGACATTATAAAAAAAATTTAATATTATACTTCAAATTATAATAACACTCCTTTGTATCAATTTCTCTTCTCTTTTACGAATTTCCATCCGACGTTTTCGCCTATTTGTGAAATAAAAGAAAAGAAAAAACAAATACAATAACAAAATGAAATTGTATATTTCTGTGAGTAGTTCCCAATACTTGTATCGAAACACGAAACACTTTCGTGACTTCTAACCTTTAAGGATCGTGTTATATCGGAGCCCTTCGCTTTCGCTAAAACGTATCGTTTTACTTTCATTGCCTCTTATCATGGATATAGTCAGACCACGAATAGGATTCTCCCGAAAGATTAGATTTCGGAATTTAATGAACCACGAAATTCATGACTCTAAAAAGTCAGTATTATTTTAAGATGCAACGAACTTAAGGGACGACTTGAAATTCAAATACTATCTTGAATTCAGTCCATTTTCAAGTTTATTTTCATGTAAGATATGTCTTGAATCAAAAATGATTGCTTCAAATTGCATTTTTGAAAATGAATGCAATTTTACAAAAACAAGGAATTTTCTATCATGATCTGAAAAAGTCGTAATATAATACAAGTACAGATCGTTAGGGTCTGTACAAAAAATTTCTGTTTCTTTTAGACTTTGCAAGAAATTATAAAATTATTCAAACGTATGCATCATAAATCACAAAAAAGACGGAAGACGTGATTTTCAGTTTCCGTGTCTATGAAGAAAGAAGTCAATCTTGTCTGCGTGACTCGTTTTTCTTTGGTTTCAGAAAAATGCTTCCATCAGAAGTAGTTTTTACTTGAGTGTCATCTTCCATTGAATAACAAAAAGTTGTCAAATGTACAATGTGAGTGTTTTTGATAGGAAGAATGACGGACGTCAAGTTTTTTTTAAGAATGGAAATGGAAATAGTTAATAAATAATTCATATATATATTTGAATAGTTCATATTTATATTATTTATTCATCAAATAATTTATATTTATAATATTTAAAGTATAATTTCCCTCGAAATTCGACATCAAACCCATATTTTCCTTGAAATTTTATTAATCTTAATCATTAAACACCATGAAAAAATTTTTCATAAAAAGAGATCATAGAAAATTTCACAAATAACAACAAAACTATCCTATAAATTCAAAAACAGTTATTAAAATTACTCCCCTCAAAATTCAACATCAAACCCAGAATTTTATTCAAAATTCAACATGTCATTTGTGAAATATTTTTTTAACCTTAATAAACATAAAAAGTAGTCATTATATCAATATTCATTTATTGAATAACGCTATATTTTGAATATTCAGCATTTTCATGACCTCTCAATACTTTGGAGCTTATTTTAAAGAATGTAAAAATCATTTTTGTTTCTCTTTTTCAAGCTTTCAACCTTTTACAGGACATTCATCAGGAAACTGAACAAAATTGACGATGTCACTTAAAATATTTCTTATAAAATAAACAGTTATTGAAGTTTCAATAGATAAAATATTAACATGATAAAAATATTAATAAATGAATAAAAAAGAATCAGGATATTATGTAGTTAGTTAAATTTATATTGGAAGATATTAATGGATTTGAAGATTAATTAGAAAATTATTTATATGTAATAGAAGACCGAAAGTATGAAAAAAAGAATCGAAAAATAAGTGTCTAATTTTTTTTCAATTCGCTTCAAAAATTTTGAAAATTATGAATCTATCTTTAAAATATTCAAACTGCAATTTCCCTCGAAATTCGACATCAAACGCATATTATATTATTTTATTGTATATATATATATATATATATATATATAATTTTATTACATTACGATATTTTCTGTCTATAATATTTATTTTTATAAGCTACATTATACATAATTATGAATTATATTCAATAATTTGAGAAATTAAATAAGAATATACGAGAAAGCCAAAAAACTATGAAAGAACTGTTTTTTGAAATATTTTTAAAAAATTCTTGAGATACTTGGAACTCCGAAATTTTTAACGTAAAATTTCACAAACGGATATAATAATCTATGAAAATACTAAAAAATCCTACAAAATCTCATAAATATTAAGAAATACAAAGAATCGATGAAATACTTGAAGTCTATGAGAATGCGATTTTTACAACATTTGAATAAGTACTAAAAAAACTGAAAATCTATTGAAATAAAAATTCATAAAATTAAATTTTAAAAATGTATGTAGTAATTTCAAAAGATACGAGGAATTTCAAAAATACTAGAGAACAATTAAAAATTCATGGATATTACACTGAGAAAAAAAACCTAGTAATTTAAACTATAAATATTGGAAAAATTACGATATTCTAGGAAAATATACAATAATATTTTATTTCTTCATTGATTATTTTTTATCATGCAGTATAGTAAAACGTCCAATACCGCAATTATAAGTTGACATATAATAATAAACATATTGTATTTTTTACTTCAGTAAAAAACAGTTCTCGATAAACAATATATTGGAAATTCCTTAACATAATCATAATTCCTACATTTTTTTATATGTATTACTATACAACACTCTAAAAACTCAATCTTATTTTAAGATACAACAAAATAATGGACGACTTGAAATTACAAAAGTATCTTGAATTCAGTCCATTTTCAAACTTATTTTCAAGCAAGTCTTAAATCAAGATATGTCTTGAATCAAAAATTAGTTCCTCGAATTATAATAAATCTACTGAATGTAAGAGATGCTCTATTGAAAATAATTATGATCATAGGCTGATTTTGAGGTAATATTTGAATTTCGAATCGTGCCTTAATTTTGATACATCTTGAAATAAGATATAACTTTTGGAGAGTAAAAATCTGTAAAATAACTTTTCAGGAAAAAAAATTCCAAATTTAAATAATAATAATGATCTAAAATTTAACCCACGTTGAAATTTATTTTTAATAAACAAGTTTTAAATCTAGATATGCGGACTGAATTTAAGACAGTATTTGCATTTCAAAACGTACCTTGATTTTTTTGCATCTTAAAATAAGATTCAATTTTTACAGTGAAACACAATCTGTATACAGTAATTTAAACGTTGCTATACAGTAAAAAACAGCTCTCAATAAATAGGAAATTACCTAACATAATCATAATTCCTACATTTTTTCATATGCATAACTATAAAAATTCAATACTATATTCAGCAAAATTCACTATATCCATTACTTCCAAAATTACTGTCATTTTTCTCTCAATTCACCCCAAAAATTCACCATGTTTTTCACAAAAACTTTCTCAAACTTTGACAAACACAAAAAAACGCTGGTTAGGCATAAAAAAAGCTTTTTTCCACCCGATTATCCTTACCACTCGTCATTTTTCAAACTCGTCGCGCGGCTTTGAACAAGTGTCGATCGTATTGCTTCGTCGCGTGCATATTCGTACGCACCACATCATACAACGCATCGTTGTTTGGAGGGGCCGCGAGGGTCAGAGCTCAAACATCAGGGCCCACAGTCGTTTATATATTTACTCATATATACCGCGACCGTCCATTCACGCGTTTTCTGGTCCCGCGAGATTCGTCGTACGTACCAAAGCAAAGTGCTACGAAAGTGCCGAAAACGTTGACACAGTCCACAGTCGTCACCTCGAATTAGTGAGTCAATTAAGCCACGTATCACGCTCTTACAACACTCCCAATGTCGCATAGAAAACTTTCCAAAGCACCAAAACAGAACATACTGCGAAAATGTTGATGAGGAGTTTAGAAAATGATGATCTTCTGGAATTTTTTCGTTTTTTCGTGAAAAATAATGATTATAATCATCGAAATTGGAATATTCCAGTGAAAAACATTGATTATTGACGTAATTTATATGGAGTATTATTTTTTAGTATTTTGTATAAAACGTTGTTCGGAAATTCAAGTCAATGTTTTTCTGGAGTTTTGTCATTTTTTCATGACGGATAATAATTATGATCATCATCGAAATTGGAATATTCCATTAAAAAACATTGTTTATTGAAGTCATTTACGTGAATTATTGTTTTGTAATATTTTTTATAAAACGTTGATAAGTAATTTAAAAGTCAATAATTTTCTTGAATATGATTAATTGAATCATTTTTTCGTAAATCATCGAAATTAGAATATTCTAGTGAAAAATTTTAACTATTGAAGTAATTTATGTAAAGTATTTTTTTGTTATATATTACATTGTAATATTGTATATTGTTATTGAATCGAGGAAATTGGGGAAAAAATGTCATGATTTGCACGCTTACTTGCACGTGACTAATGCAAGTCATTTTCATTAAATGACTGTGTATCGGGGTTTTTTTGGTGGGCTTTCACTCCCACGTGCGTAAAAGCGAAAGTTTTCTGTCAGAGATATATGTGAAGCAACGCCCACATGGTTTGCGAATTTTTGCATTAACGATCAAGTTCAGTTTTTTTCTAACCTTATTTCAAACTGGGAAATTATGCAGTTGAGAAGTTTAATTGAAAAAGATACTTGGTGAATGGATTTTGTAGGTTTAGGTTTGTTTTGTGAAAAGTGCATTATTTGACAAATTGTAAAACCTTTGAAGAGTTAAGCTTTTCAATTAACTTTTTTGATTTTGAAAATTTAAAGCATGTTTTGCAGTTACAAGAGTTGTAAAGAAGTTTCGAATTTTTCAACAATCTGCTAAATTTGTCTGCCTTGTATTATAAATTATTATTTTCAACGATTTTTTATTTTTGAGTTCTTTAAAGTTTGTATAGATCATTGAAATTTTTCGGGATTTTTCGAAACTTTTAAAGTTTTTTCAGGTTTTGTTTCTTAGAATTATTGACAATCTGCAGGATTTTTGATTTTTAACAATTTACATATTGAAAATCGATTGTAAAACTTTCCAAAATTTTGAGAAAATTCCTAATCAAAAATAGAATATTATTTTCATGCATTTTTTATATGATTATTAATATGAACATAATCTCTACTATTGATAAAAATATTCCGAAATTTTACGAACTTTTCGAATATGTCGGAGTTATTGATTATTTTAAAAATTTTCTATGTTAAAAAAATTTAAAGATTTCGATTTATTTTTTAAAACTCTTCAAATTTTTTAGATTTTCATTTAAAAATAGAAAAACGTTAAATAATAACAAAATTTTGAGAATTTATCACCATTTTTAACATTTTTTAAATTTTCGCAAAGTTTTTAGCCTTTTCAATGATCTTTTTTTTTCTTTAATTTGTAAAATTTCAGCATGATAGAATCTACACAAACCATAGGTACTAATTTTTTTGCAAATTTTTTTTTCTTACTAAGATTTCTCGGGATTTTTAATATATTTTAACATTTTTCACATTTATTTTTCGAAATGGAAAAACAAAATCTACAAAATATAAAAACATGTTTTGAAATTTCACAAATTTCCTAACTTTTCTAAAATACGAGCTAACGTAAAAAATTTCAATTTTCGTTGTTTTTTCAAATTTCTTGGAATTCTACACTCGATGAAAACTACACAACAATTTCAAAGTTTTCTAGAAGTTGTCCAACTTATTAAAATTTAACACTATTTGAAAATCCAATTTGAATCTGTCATGAAATAAAACTTGAAGACGTAATATATATTATTATTGAAAATATTTAAAATTAAACTAAACTATCAAACAATGTGTATAATGAAAGATATATATTGAATAATAATTTTTTAATTCTAAAATTCACATATTGCTAACAGTTGCCCAAATTTTCTTTTAACAAAAATACTTTATGATTTCTCGTGATTTTGAACATGTTTTAAAATTTTTCAGGTTTTTTTTCGGAAAAATAAAATCTACAGAATATATAAACATTTTCTGAAATCTCACAAATTTCCCAACTTCTAAAAAATACAAGTAATGTACAAAATTCCAATTTTCATTGATTTTTTAAATTTCTTGGAATTCTACACGTAATAACTAAAAATAAAATAATAACTACTCAAAACTCCCAAAATTTTCTAAAAATTCATTCAACTTATTATAATTCAACACCATTTTAAAATCCAATTTTCATCAGACAAAACTCACAATAAATTCTTAAATTAAATAATTCCGAAGCGTTTGCCGAAATCGTCTTTTTTCCGAAAATTTCTAAATTGGAATCATGTACAACCATAAAAATTCTGTCACTTATTTTAAATTTTTTATATTTTTTTAATAAAACGTGTCAAATCACTTTCAAAATCTCAATCACATTTTCTCTGACGAACAGAAGCATCCAAAAAAAACTCGATATCCAAAAAAATCGATAATTTCAAAATTTGTTCCTACACATCAACCAGCAAAAGTTTTTCAAGTAAATGACTAATTGAATTGTTTTTTACTGTTCCTAAAATTGCGTTTTTTTCTCATTGAAATCGCAAGTGCGTGATTGCGTAAAAAACTAGTGTCTTAAATAATTGATTAGACTATTTGTCCTGGCTCGTTCGGGATCGCGACCCATAATCTCTATCTTCATCGCTCGTTTTCCATACGCGCCTTACAAAAACTGGAATCGCGAAACGAGTTGCCTGTCTCGATTGTTTTTCACCCTTGCTGACTGACATTTTCATTCGTTCGACCTTGCATCTGTTGCACTTGATGCTGGGTTTTTTACCAACTCGCTACTGGTTTTGCTGATTTGCACATTTTTTGTCCGTTCTCCATTTGGATTCAATTTATTTTGCCTCATAAATTTTCAGCACGAAACAACGTTTAATCCAAGGATAAATAATCACTATTTGAAGTTTTTTTTTTTATTTCTGCCAAGAAATTTGTTTTTTGAAAACAATGGCAATTTAAATAAAAAAAAAAACAATTGTTTCATTTGTCAATTTTTAAATACATGATTTTTTTTCAAATATTAAACAATAAATATAAGTATTTATTCATACATCTTAACATTTTTTGAGTAATCGTCAACTTCTTTGACCCTCTTAAAAATTCATTGATCGAGTTATTTTTTGACTTCTGATAAAAAGTTCGTTAACGTGAAATGTGCTGAATGTTCCAATTACTTTTAAACAAAAAAAAATAGCAAATTTTTTCCACAAATGTAGGATTTTTTTTCTTCTGTCATTTTTTGAAAAACTCAAAGTCAAAAAACATATTCGAATTCGGAACTTAACCACTGACCAAAATATACCAACAATTTTTTCACATTTTTCCTAGTTGAAAAGTCTCTTGTTACTTTTCACAAAACTCAAAAATCATTTCTGATTTTGAATTTTTCGAAAAATGGCAGAGGAAAAAAAATTCTAAATTTTTGCAAGGAATCTGCTTTTTTTGTATACAAGAACGAGAAAAAAAAATTGAACACGTGCTACTTGTCAAATAAAAAGAATTTAAAGGAAAAGAAACAGTATATTTCTTCACTTGTGTAGAAAAGTTTTTTTTAAATGAAGCATCTTACCTAACTTAACCCTAATTAACAAAACACAGCGCACGTCGAGGCGTGTCACGACACTTTGTGAGACACATGTCAAGAAACGTAAGACACTGTTTAAGACACATGTCAAGACACTTTGTAAGGCACATGTTTAGGCATTATTTAAGACACTGTTAGGGCAGTGTTCAAAAGAGTTGTAAGAAACTTTTAAGACAATTTTCACATCAGTTGTAAGACACTCTTCAAGAGAGGTTTTAAGACACTGTACAAGACATTTTGTAAGACAGTCGCAAGACACTGTTCAAGATACTTTGTAAGACACATGTCAAGGAACATAAAACACGGCTTAAGACACATATCAAGACACTTTTTAAGACACATGGTAAGGCACTATTTAAGACATTGTTAAAACGGTTTTCAAAAAAGTTGTAAGACACTGTTCAAGGTAGTATTCAAGACAGCTGTAAGACATCCTTAAGACACTTTGCAAGACAGTTATAAGATACTGTTCGAGATACTTTCTAAGACACATGTCAAGGAACGTAAGATACTGCTTAAGAGACATGTCAAGACACTTTGTAAGACTCATGTTAAGGCACTATTTAAGACTCTGTTAAGACACTTTGTAAAACAGTTGAAAGATACTGTTAAGATAGTGTTCAAGACAGTTGTAAGGCACTGTTAAGACAGTGTTCAAGACAGTTGTAAGATACTGTTCAAAACACTCTTTAAGACACATGTCAAGGAACGTAAGACACTGCTTAAGACGCATGTCAAGTCTCTGTGTAAGACACATGTTGAGGCACTATTTAAAACACTGTTAGAACATTGTTCAAGACAGTTGTCAGACACTGTTAAGACAGTTTTCAAAACAGTTGTAAGATACTGTTAAGACAGTTGTAAGGCACTGTTAAGACACTTTGCAAGACAGTTGTAAGATACTGTTCAAGATACTTTGTAAGACACATGTCGAGGTACGTAACTCCTTAAGACACTGCTTAAGACACATGTCAAGACACTTTGCACGATACATGTTAAGGCACTATTTTAAACACTGTTAGGACAGCGTTCAAGATAGTTGTCAGACACTGTTTAGACAGTTTTAAAAACAGTTGGAAGATACTGTTAAGATAGTGTTCAAGACTGTTGTAAGACACTATTCAAGACACTCTGTAAGACAGTTGTAAGACACTGTTAAGTTTTAGATGAGTTTAAAAAAATTGTTGCACACCAGTGAAGAAATATACTATTATTCAGCAGTATGTGGAAATGTCAGTTTTTCATTGCCTGAACGTGTGGAAAAGTGGCTTTTTCCGCACGGCGTTGAATAAGACTATATTTCTTCACTAGTGTGGAAAAGTTTTTTTTAACGAATCTGAAAGTAGAAAAATCGTTGCATTCTAGTCTAGGATTTTATTTTATTCAACAGTGTATAAAAATGCCAAAACTTAAATTACAAATTTCAAAATCTAATCCAAATATCCTAAAAATGACTATATTCTTTGAATTTTTCATGTATTTTAGTACAGTAAAACATCAAAGTTGATAATCAGTAAAAAATCAACTCACTTGTACTTTTTATAAACTTCTTAATAAATTATTCAGAAAGAAAGCAAACATCAATTGAGGGGAAAATAAAAAGTCACGATTCAGCAGACAATGACAAGTTCATAAAATCTAGCAAGCGACAAGTGCACAGCCTGAAATCGACAAAAATATGCAATACGTGTCACGGGAGATAAATCGGCAGTGAAGATTCGATGCGCAACAATTTAATTACTTTTTCATCGACCCGATCTTTGTATCGCGTGCTGTAATTATATTTTTCATCAATAAATCTCTCTATTGAGTGGAATCTGTTCTTTTGTCTCAATCATATCGCGATTCATTGCGTTTATCGAGCCATGAAAAATTCGAAAAGTTCCTTTTTTTTCAATCAGATTTCTTCTTCGCTTTTTATAATATTTGTAATTAACAATTAGTTGTTTTTTCTGACTGGTAACGAGTTGTTACAAATATTTCGAAGAAAAATAACTGAGAAAAACGATTATATTAATAAATTATTTGAAATAATTTCAATTTCTAAATAAATGATTTTAAGTTATTTCATAATGCTATATTGTTTATCAATCTGAAAATCTGGCCAAATCACGAAAATAAATAATTTTCAAATAGTTTAAATAACTTTTTTTGCCCCAATAATCATTATGAGTCATTTTCCATTAAAATTTAAAGACAGAATTTGATTTCGAATTTCCAAACACGATTGAAAATTCATCTCGTTTATTTCCGGGCTCGGAAAACTCGAAGGAAGTGTTGTGAAGCTTCCTCGATCACTCATCACTTTCACCTAGATGGAACGAGCGATAAATTCATAAAAGGATTTTCACCTGGTTCCCCACGTTAACGCGATTGTGTAATAATTGCCCGTGTACGCGCGTACACGCGGAAGATGCTCGTACGTGGCTCCGGCAGACAATAAAATTAGTCGTGCGCCTGGAGCAGAAAAAGTATCGTCTTTTTCCGAGCTCTATCACAATCGCCCGTGACTCGAGGCCATTCAGAAGCAGCAGCAGCCACTTATAAGAGTGCCCTCCTCGAAAAATACCGGTATTTTCGTCGTTTCGCGGACGCGCTTTATTTCGTAGTTCTCGAACCTCAGTGAAATAAATTTCGGTTTTTATTCTCCTCCAGCCATGGATTTCAAAATTGGATGTGAGTTTTTTTTTACTCATGCGTCGAGTGAATAATTGAATTTTGTTTTTAGAACTTGAAATTCAAAAATTAACTTCAGTACACTGTAAAAATTAAATCTTATTTTACGATGCAACAAAATCAAGACATGTCTTGAATCAGGAATGATTTTGAGATAATATTTGAATTTCAAAACGGGCCTTAATTTTGTTGCATCTTAAAATAATATTGCCTTTTTATAATGTTAAAAAAAATAGTTCGTTTCTTTTAATATTGATGTTCAGAGAATTTTTTTAATATCTACCATCAAATTTTTCCAACACTACGAAAATGCAATCTTTTTTTAAGATGCAACAGTAAGGCACGTCTTGAATTCATTGTTATCTCAAATTCATTCCATGTTCAAATTCATGTCTTGAATCAAGAATAACTTTGTGATAATATTTCAATTTCAAGACGTGTCTTAATTTTGTTGCATCTTAAAATAAGATCGCCTTTCTATAGTATTAAAAAACCTCATTGGTCTCTTTTGATATTAATCTTCATAGAATTCTATTAATTTCTACTATTGAATTTTTTCAACACTATAAAGAGAAAATCATATTTTAAGATGCAAAAAAATTTAGGCACGTCATCTTAAATTTAGTCCATGTTCACAATTAATTTCAAGTAGGCAAGTCTTAAATTAAGAGGATTCAACATAACTTGAGTAAATCATTCTTGATTCAAGACATATCCTTTTGATTTAAGATTTGCTTGCTTAAAAATAAATTTGAAAATGGACTGAATTCAAGATACTCTTTGAATTTCAAGTAGTGCCTTAATTTCCTTGCATCTTAAAATAAGATTGACTTTTTAGAGTCCACTGAAAACCTAAATATTCTCAAACTGCCACTTTCTCCGTTTTTCTTACACTCTAAAAATTCAATCTTATTTTAAGATGCTAAAAATTTACGACATGACTTGAAATTTAAATATTACCTCAAATTGGTTTGTGTTTATAATTTTTTTTAAGTCTTCGAATAATAATAGGTATATATCTTAATTTGAGAAAGTTTTTTTTGATTTGAGATATATTCTCTTGATTTATCGAATTTTCTTCATTTTTTTTGTAAGTGATGAAGCAAAAAATTATTGCAATAAACAAATGTGTCATAAAATATAATTAATGGTATAATTTTTAAAATTTAAGATAATATTTGATTTTATAGTTTAGCCAAAGTTTTGTTGCATCTTAAAGTAAGATTGACTGCTTAAAATGCTCTGGATGTTTTAAAAATCGAATTTTCATCATTTATAAATGATTCAGCACATATTTTTGCAGTTAACAAATATGTGATATATTGTTATAAATTTATATTATTTAATTTTCAATTCTTACCTCAGCTTTGTTGCATCTGAAAAAAAATTGATCCTTTAAAATGCTCAGGATGTTTTGAAAATCGAATTTTCATTATTTATAAATTACTCAGCGGAAATTTTTGTGATAAACAAACATGTAATAAAATATAATAAATAATCTAATATTTTAAATAATACGAATCTAGGATACTATTTATTTTTAAATTCTTACCTTAATTTTGAGCACTGAAAAAAAATTGACTCTTTAAAATGCTCAAGATATTTTACAAATCGAATTTTCATTATTCATAAATTATTCAGCAGAAATTTTTGCAATAAACAAACACGTAATATACTATAATAAATAATCATATTTAACAAATAATATATTAAATTTCAGATACTGTTTATTTTTCAAGTCTTGCTTTAATTTCGTTGCATCTAGTTTTCAGAATATTTCAAAAATCGAATTATTATAATTAATGACTACTTCACCACAAATTTTCACAATTAACAAATATATGATGTAAAAAAAATTTTTGATAGGTTTTTGTGTTGGCTTTTCAAATTATGTAACAATAATTCGAAGTCGTGTACACAACTGACAATGACTAGTAGATATCAGTTTAATTGATAGCTGCAGGAATATCAACTTTGATGATTATTTATTTCTTTTTAAAAATTTGATTGAAAGTGTTATGAAAAGTTTTCGATATGTTTCACGAATAATGTATACATTCTTGATTTTTTATATCTGAGAATTTCTTTGGAGGTTGAAAAATCGTATGATCTTTGAATTACTTTCACTTGAAATTGTATTTTTTGAATAGGTACATAACGCTCTGACGTTGGCCCACTTTCTCTAAGATTCCATCATCATTTCTAATTCTTCACGAATTCAAAAACAAAAATTTTCAATGTATAATAAAATCAATGATAAAAATACGAATCATGGACTGATTTATACAACAAATTTGTCATTATTTGCTGAATTTTTGTATTATTTTTAATTTAGCAACAGAAAATATTGTTTTTATTAACAATAAGTGATCGTTGAAACAATCAACTTTTTTTTAGTAAATAATCATAATTATATTAATTTATTAATGTTTAATAATTACGTGTTGAATGAGTTTTGCGAGAATTTACAGTACGCGCATAAAAAAACTTGTAAAACGCGACTCGTTATTGAGACAGAGTAGGAAAGTTTTCAAGGTCCGACAACTTTTCATCGCTATTCAACATAAAACTTTTTTTCGCAAGTTTATAACCATGGTTACATTTTACGATATGAAATAAATCGATTCACAGAAAAACACAAAAAAAAGGGAAAAAGAAAAAAACACTATTCTAAATTGTAAATTTGAATTTTAACATCTGCATTCGAAATTAATTTGTGTTTTATTTGCTTTTTCATTGAGTTTTTTTAAATCCATATTTTAAATCCTGAAAATCATAATTATTTTTTCTTCTTATTGTCAACTGTCGTTTGAGGAAATTTTCTTGAATGAAGTGTGTGCTTTAGATGGGTTCTCAAATATTGACACGTTGACAAATGACAAAGCATCTGCAAATGTTTGATCGATGTAAACTTAGCACGAGAAACAACAGTTTTGAGTTTGCTTCTCCAAGACAAACTTTCTATACAATTAATCGATTATTAAATCATGTATGCATTGTAAACATTGTACTTCAATTCAATGCAATTCAATTCAATACAATTCAATTCAATGCAATTTAATACAATTCAATTCAATACAATTCAATACAATTCAATTCAATGCAACTTAATACAATTCAATACAATTCAATTCAATTCAATTCAATACAATTCAATACAATTCAATTCAATACAATTCAATTCAATACAATTAATCAATAATTTAGTCATGTATTACAATGAAGTAACGTGACTTATTTGGAAAGATTTTTATAAGTACAAAAACCAAAAATTAAATTGTAATTTTCGAAATTAATCAGATCTATTTAAAACTGCTGAAATTGTTTATAAACTTCCCAGTGCATTTTCAAACTTCTTTGAAATAGATATTGTTTTTTTATTTTTCAATAAAAATCAGTAAAACTTGTATGAAATTATACAATTTACAATATTTAATTATACAATATACTTTCTTTACAATTATTAGATAATTAAATAATGTATTACAATGAAATAACATAACGTTACATATTTTGGAAAGTTTTTGATAAGTACAAAACTCAAAAATGAAATTATAGTTTTCAAAATTGATCAGATTTATTTAAAACTGCTGAATTAGTTCATAAATTTTCCAGTTTATTTTGAAACTTCTTCGAAATAGATATTGTTTTTTTCATTTATCAATAAAAATCTGTAAAAATTCTATAAAATTATACAATTTACAATATATAATTACACAATATACTTTCTATACAATAAATCAATAATTAAATCATGTTTTACAATGAAATAACGTTATATATTTTGCAAAATTTTTGATTAGTACAAAACTCAAAAATTAAATTGTAGTTTTCAAAATAAATGAGATTTGTTTAAAACTGCAGAAATTGTTCATAAATTTTCCAATTCATTTTCAAACTTCTTCGAAATAGTCATAATGTTTTTTTATTTTTCAATAAAAATCACTAAAACTTCGATAATTTTTACAATTTACAATATTTTATTATTTATTTACTTATTGATTTATTTATTTATCTCATTATACAATATTCTTATACAATAATTATAAAAAATATAACACCTAATTAAACAGTATTTATACAATATATTATTATACAATATACTTTCTATATAATTATTCGATAATTAAGTCATGTATTACAATGAAGTAACGTTACATATTTTGGAAAATTTTTGATAAGTACAAAACCCAAAAATATATGGAATTGTTATTTTCAAAATTAATCAGATTTATTTATTTAAAACTGCTGAAATTATTTATAAATTTTCCAGTTTATTTTCAAACTTATTCAAAAAAAATATTCTTTTTTTATTTTTTTAATAAAAATCAGTAAAACTTCGATAAAATTATACAATTTACAATATACAATTTGTAATATTTAATTATACAATTAATTTTCTATACAATTAATCGATAATTGGAAGATTAAACGAACTTACCAAAGTGAATTTCGATCTTAATTACATCCAAGGTCTTGTCCACATGAAAATTATATTGTAGTCGTGTCTCTGCACACGAATTCCAACAGAATTAAAATCCACTCAAAAAACAAAAAACCAACATTGGCGATCTTCCGACGCGATCGTCATCTGTCATTTTTCAAAGAAGAGGCAAATCGCAAAGAACTACTAT
>JAPYZL010010843.1:0-15060 GCA_030522825.1 Platygaster orseoliae | reverse complement strand
TTCTTGAAACCCTGAGACACGTGTGTCTTAAAATTAAGTGTATATTACATTTTTGCTTCAATTTTCTGATATCAAAATTTTTATCTGAAATTTGTCGCGCAGTGTTACTAGCTTAAGACATTACCAAATTTTTAAGTTTAGGATTCATGTTCATCTATTTTTTTGAATGAAAATGATTATAACAATAGTAATGGGGTTTTTTTGCAAGTTTCCATGATATCTGAAAAAATATTTGCCTTGTACATCATCGAACAAATTTGAAAATTTCTTGTGTTGAAAGGCAATTTAAAAAATTCTGAACTCCTGAAGCATGAACTTATTTTCCAAGTGCCAATGGTTTTAAGTTTTCTTTAAAATAGTTCCAAGAACAAATTCACAAAACTTCGAATTCTGAAAACTTCTTTTTACTGTTCAGAATTTCAACTTTATTTTTATTATTTATTTAGAGCTTTTTAATATTATGAATTTTACTCTAATGAATTATCTTAAGTAAACTTCAGAAGAACTTTCATTCTTCAATTTTTGGTTTCCAACATTTGCGAATTTTACACACTTTGAAAAAAGTTACTGAAACTGAAAATTTTACTATTGAAATTTCTAAATCCTACAATTTTTTGATTAGAAGTTTCATGCAATGTAACTTACAATCACATTTATAGAAATTTGAATTTAATTTTGAATCAGGTTTGACAATATGAGCTCGAAAACATTAATTTAGTTTTTCAGAACTGTTTACTATGAAAATTTGTAATTGAAGCAGTGTAATTTCACCGATTTTTTGAATGTTTTTAAATTACATGAATATAAAACATTTTAATCTCATAAAAAAATATTTTCTATAGATGAATTATAATAGCTTAAGAAAGAAATCTATTGCACTGGATAGCTGAATTTGATTTTATTTATGATTTTTTAAATATTTTATGATATCATATTATTTATTATAGCGGAAAACTAATTTTACGAATATTTAATTTATGGTGAATATTCTCATAATGAATTCACAACTTTGAAGTCCTTCGACTTTTTTTCAAATCTCGGTTCAAAATTGTGAGTATCTGAACTGAAGAAATTTTTATATGATGTTTCAAAAAGTAGAATATTTTATATTTTAGCCATTTTTTCTTTTATAATTTTAAATTTAGTATGTAATGAAATTCAGATAAGTTTTTTGTGAATATTTAAGTTTTCAGATCCTTGAAAAATCATATGTCAATTGGCAATTCCTGAATACAGTTATCAAGATTCTGCATCTTTTAGTTTTCTACATCTTATTCTGAATCTCGTATATTCGATCAGTCATATTATTGAAACAGAGAAAAGTTTACAATTTTTAAGCTCAGGAATTGACAAAACAAAACTCAAATGTTTTTGAACTTGTTGCAGTCTTATAATAAATCTTTTCAAAAACCTTATAACATGGAATTTTTGATACAGAGAACCATCAAGTTCATATTTCTTTTTTCATACAAATTATTTTCAAAGAATATTTTAAGACGCTTATAAATATTTAACGACAGTATTTTCATTATTGAAAATAAAGAGTATTCAGAACAATCAAACTCAAGTGCACATTATTTATATAAAAGCAAATCTCTCAAACTTTATTTTCAATTTACTTATGAGTATATCTATTTAATTTAGAAAAATGCATAAGTGTAATTACAATTTTTATCTTTTCTAAACATGGAATTATAAGAGGAAAAATCAAGCTCTAAAAAAATTCTCCCTGAATAAGTGTAATCCCATCATTTTTTGAGTAATAAAAATACGATCTGAAATTCATTGAAGTATTACTGAATAAAATTTTGACTCTACCTTTCAATAAAATCAATGAAATGACAAAAAACACAAGTTGTCCCAAATTCTCGTATACTAAAAAATGGCAGATTTCTCGCAAAAATTTAAGATAATTTTTCCTTTGTCATTTTTCGAAAAAACTAAAAATCAAAAAAGATATTCAAGTTTGAAACCTAACAAAAATTTTCTCCTTATGTTTCTGAATCGAAAAGTCCTTTGCCGCTTTTCACAAAAATCAAAATCAAAAAAGATACTACAGTTTTCAATTAAGGAAATCTGATTTTGTTTTTTTAAGTTTTGTAAAAAGTGGTAAATGACTTTTCGACTCAAAAAAATGAGAAAATTTCAGTAAATTTTGTCAGTGGTTTATATCCCCACTTGTCAAAAAAGCGCATTAAGTGTTTAAATTTCAAACTTTAACAAATTTTTTAATTTTGCGTTTTCTGAAAAATGGCAAGGGAAAAAAATTTTAATTTTCGCCAGAAATCTTCCATTTCTTTTTTGTATATGAGAATTTGGGACACCCTGTATATTTGAAATTTATAAAAAATCCTGCTCCAAAGTAAGGACATACTCCAACAGAAAGCTTTTTATCCGATCTCGCGAATCCGCATTACTCTCGAGTTTATCAAAACCGATTGCAGCGCCGATATCCCGACGATCCTACACAAGCGAAACGCCGTCCAGGGCAACCGTTCGCATGGCAGGTTGAAAGACCCTTTATTCAAATGAATCGTTTGTAAGTACGACTTGGACCCGAGATATCTACCTGTTTCCTTCTACTTCTAGCGTTTCCCACCGTCGTCCCACATCCAGATATACCCGAGAAACACGCTTCTTTCGCGAGGTTAAAAACAAACAGCGAAAAAACGTCAGACCCGGTGAAAAACAAAACGAACGAAAAGCGAAGAGAAGCCTAAAACGAGCGCGAAAAGAGAGTCGTCACTGAGCTCGAACGATTAACCCGAAATCCACGTACATTTGGATCTTCGAGAAACAAGGGTTCTGCCTGAAAACTGGTTCCCACATCCTCGGCGACACGTCGGCCAAGCCGACGTCTTCTAGCGCGAAAATAAGACGATTGAGGCGAGTTTTTTGGATATCGTGCTACTCCGATGAAGGGGGTAGGAAGGGTGAAAATTTATGGTCCCGAAGAAGGCCCTTGGGTCTGATGGGCGGAAGGGGTCGGAGGAGATTCGTGGATAATTGCAATTTTTTGAAAAACACGTAAAAATAATTAATTATTAATTAGTTATTAACACATCATGTGTTAAAAAAACACATGATGTATTATATTTAAGACACCCGTATATTCAATTGTATACTTTTAACGCATTATTAATACAGGGTATGCATAATAGACGTTATTCAGTTCTTCTTAAATGTGAGACAAAAATTTTTAACAGTGCATACTTTGGTAAAAGAAAAAGACTGTATGTTACACTTTTTCGATTTCTGACTCGGGTGATTGCTCTGGGAAGACTTTTTCGCATAACTGGGGCCCGGCACTACCGCGAGAATGAAAAGGCAACAATTACTATCGGAGCCCGATCGGCGCGAAAAGATTAACGATCTTAGCCGGGTGCCTCGGCGCGGATTGCCCACGAGACGAGGGGCACATTAAAGTCACCTTCTCCTTTTCTCAATGAGATATTGCCGGGTCGACGCGCGCCGAGAGCTGTGAGTACCTCTTTCCAGCCTGCCACCGCTCCCGACGCCTTGTTGTAAATCTACCGCGTCCCGCCGAAAATGCGCGGCGCGTGGGCCGAGCTCCCTCCGGGGCTCGGATGAGTTACCTCGCTTACCTCCGCACTGCAACTAAAGAACACGTCAACCGACGTTTTGCTCTCATTCACCAAGTACGAACTCAGAAATCCTGAACCGAGAACCATGGGAAGCATCAAGTTGTCGGGATAAATCGAGTTAATAAGTGTTCTCCAAGTTTTGACAGGAAATCTTTGGAACTGCCAGTGTTAAAAATTTTTGTCTTAAATTAAAGAAAAGCTGTGTGACATTAATTTGACGCATAATTGTGGATTCAATTTAATACACTGATGTATTACAATCATACAAAAATATTTGAATTAAATTTGCTTTTACATTCATTTCATGCATGTAAGTGAGACTGCATTTTTTTATTGATACTGGTTGCATGAAATCTAAGACAAATTTTAAATGCTATGTGCGAAAAATGAATAAAAATCGAGTAGGTGTCTCGAGGTAATACACATATAATAGATGTGTATTTTATTCATGTTTCAAATATTTAGTTTATAAAATGTAGGTACATTTTTATACATCAATTATTGAAAGTGCATTAAACTCAAGTAGGTGTCACTAAATTATACATTTTTCTAACATGTACACCTAAACTACGTATCAAATGACTGGCTTATGAAATACCGAGTACATTTTATTACATTTTAAATAGAAAGTGAATGAAGTTGAAGAAAATTTTGAATAATGTATTTAACAATCTTACTGCTCTATAAATCTGAATCAGTCAAATTTTAACTGATTGAATCTGTCAGTGATGATTTGATTGAAAGATCTGTTGTTTTCGCTATAATGACAAATTCGTCACTAAAAAGGTCACTGATTGAATCTGTTGCAAATCAGTCGAAAATCCACTGTCGTATAAATAAACTTTACGAGAACAAGACTAACAGCATTTGTTGAAAAATATTTCTTTGATATTATTAATAAGCTTATTTATGATAAATAATTTGCCATTTATTCTGAAATTTTATAAACATACGCTAGTAAAATTTAGTAAAAATGAACAGACTGCAAATGACACAATAAATGAAAAAAATTGATATACGAATCTAAAAAACAATTCAAAATTTGTTTAAAATGAAATATTTTAGTATGAGATAAATAATAACAAAATTGATAAAAAGTAATTTTTTTTATTTAACGATATCTTGTTCTTGAACATGTAATGATTAAAGTTTCAATAAAATTTTACAGTATCAATATATCTTAAAATTTGTGGATTAATAACATATATATTTAAGTATCATGAAAAATTTAGCAAGTAATTTATGCATTCATGATATTATTAATAATTACCAGAACAATAAAGCGAGAAATGATTATATTATTTTATTGCATTTCATTTTAATCAAACTCTCTTCATCCTTTAACTCAACCCTAAAAAAATGCAGTAACTGAAAATGAAACGCTCCGCTGTTTAAAAAAATACGATATGTTTTGCTAGCTTAACATTAAGCCAGCAGAGCACAATGTTAAAAATTACTCGAAGCATTATTATATTGATATCAAAATATTCCTCTAATACAACGCTAAATAAATGTACTAATTTGAAATTTGACGCTCTTTCGGTTCTTCCGAAAAATTGAGTGTTACGATATTTGAAGGACGAGGCAGCAGAACGATACAATAGTAATATATATTCTCTGATTATTTTTTATTTCGTTATATACGAATTATATTTTCTTCAACTCTTGATATTTCTTTCATTTTGGAATCTGTCAATTATTTCATCATTTATTAGCTTTATAATTCATGTGTCGATTGAAGAAATTTTGTCAATAAACTCTCATTTTTCGTTGAATATTGAAAAATCATCGGAATTTCAAAATGTCCGAAAATGTTTTGACCATAAATATTCAGACGCTTAAACTATTTGAAAATAAATAAAATAGTATTATAGAAAAATAAAAACTCTTGTCAAGTCAGGAAATCTTGAATATCTGAAAATGATAAAAATTTGTTTCATGTAAGGAAAAATAGGAATTTTATTGACAAGATAAAAAGTTTTATTGATTACATATATTTGAGTATTTTTTTCTGAAACATTAATAAAAATTTTTGAATATAAATAATAATCAAAAATGCCAAGGAATACGTACAACTCTTTTTTTTATGCAATTATTTTCGATTTCAAAGTAACAGCTTCATTTTTCCAAGATAACAGATATATTATATCATTCATATATTCATTTATATATTATTACTCTAAAATATATAAAAAATGGATTCCAAAAAAATTCTTTTCAAAACATTAATTTAAAAAATAGAGTTTTTTATATATCAGGAAAAAAATTTCTTTTATGTACAATCATCCATTATTACTAAAGTATGTAAATAATAACCGACGTAGTAAAAATAATAGAAAATTCTTTTGATCATTTTTTGATAGGCTTGTTTTGACTATTCTAATATAAATATAGCATCGAAAGCGAGGTGTATGAATTTTTTCGTTGATTAAAATAAAAATTGCAACAACAAAAATTGTAAATGTTTACGTAACGGCACTGACCTTTAGTGCTTCCATCTCAAGTTCTTTCTTTTATTTTCACGACGTTGATGACTTTGACCAACCGTAAGAGAAGGAAGTGACAAATAATTTCTCAAACAGATAAAGTTTACTTCATGAAAAACTCAAAAACCACCCCATCACCCTCAAAATATCAAAAATCACCTATGACAGTTTTTACAAAAATTTCCCCCTTTTTTTTCGCGACGTTCGTGAATTAGTGGCCGACGTTGTCGACTTTGACCAGCCGTAAGAGAAAGGAGTGGCCGATGATTTCTCGCCCAATTAGAGTCGACCAGGCTATAAACTTTTTCACGGATAAGATAGCGGATAAACCCTAGCTGCCGCGGTCCTGTTTCTCTCCACGGCCGAAAGGATAGGACACACTATTTCTCTCTCTCTCCCTCCGCCACTAAGCGTCCGCTAAAGCAAGTGAGACGGCGAGCGTTGCGATATTTGCTCATCCGTGCTCGATCTCGACTCAATATGCCCCAATCAAGGGCCTAAGTGGATGCACGCTTCAACGCCTTCATAGCTTGGAATCAATATTACCACCGAAATTAGGGAACTCACACTTGCCTCGATAAATAATGCCCCTTTCCCTTAAATCCCTCGCCAACCTCTCGTGATGATTTAATTTCAGCTCGATGGGAATAGTTGAATGTTAATTGATTAGTCGATCTGCTGCGGCGTATATCGGGGCAAACCGGTACCGTTGGGCCCCAGCAGGCAAGAAAGAGAATTAGGACGATGGGCAGCGAACAAGCCAATTAAAGGCAACCGTGCGAGACCAGTAGGCTGGGTTTGGGTCATTTTAGTCTCGAAAGGAAGAGGGACAACAATTTGTCACTTGTATCGCGCGCGAAATCTCGCCGCATTCCCAAGTGCGCATACATTTGCGAATCAACGCCGAAGCTTTTAAACGTCGATTCACGATTGCCTTAGCCTTTTTTTTAGGAACACGAGATGGGGTGAAGAGGGTGCTATTTGTCGCACGCAATTGTTGTGTATTATATTTTTGTAGAAAATTAATTCGTGGGATTGTATACCGTTTTTTACAATCAGTTTTTTCTACTTACAAGTGATTAGTACTCGATGAATTCTTGTCGTTTTCGGAGAAATATTCTTGGTAAACGAAAATCAAAGACGAAAACACTTAAATCTCGTGCGTTAATAATGTTCCTATATAGAATGGAAGCCGATGCGCTCCGGGCAAAAGGGTGCGAGAGGCGAAGTTGCTCCGAAGATAAGCCGTATAGCTGGAGCAACCGTAGAACGCTCCGAACATATCTCCCGGCTTTCTTCGTTTAATTGATCGCCTTTGATCTGGATGGTGTACGTGCCCTGGAGTACACGCACTTTTTCAAGAGTATATTGTCGTGAAAATTCCTGCACGCACGACTGTGTAAGTGCGGAACGAAATGTGGGCAAGTTTTGTAAATTCACGAACTATGTTTTACGAGTGAATGACGATTTCACTGTACTGTTTTTATCAAATTCTTGTGTTTATAGAATATGAATGGAATATATTTGTTTTTTCTTTTTTTGATGATGATATGCATACTGTTTCGTAATGATTAAATATTGATACAGTTTATTTTACTTTAAAAAAAACAGTATGTATGATATATATTGTAAAAATTTGTGGTATTTCTTCAATTACCGATATAAAAAATTTTTGTTTTATGCATTTTTGTCATTTTCGTAGATCGCAGTCTAGATTTCCAGAATTTGATGATCTAGAATTTGAATTTTGATAAATTCTAAGTATTTCTAAAGATTTCTACGTAAATTATATTTGCATATATTTTTAAAATAGGATGTTTCTAGTGTTTTCGTATTTCTTCAAAGTATTTACAATATTTTGTGACGTTTTCTAGTATTTTCGTAGATTTTTATGTAGTATTTAAATGATATATTAGGTACATAGTTTTCAGAATTTGATACTCGAGAATTCAACATGTTAATTATCAGGAAAAATAATGTCAGCCCCAAATACGTCATTACAAAATTTATGATTTTTTTTCTCACTCCACAGAAATTTTGACTGGAGTATAGCTTGAATCATAATTATTGTCAGAAATTTAGAATTGTCAGAAATTTTTTTAATTTCTGTGTAAGTTTGTAGAATTCAAAGTTTTCAGAAATTTCAATTTTTTCTGTAATTCACGGAGTATAACAATTATTAAAATTTATATTTTTTAAGGCATCTTAGCTAACAATTATATAGAGAATACTGTTTCAGATAAAATTCTCCTAAAGCCAGAATTAATTATAATGATTTTCATTTGTTATTTGATTTTTACTATCACGATTATCACTTTCTGCATTATTTTTATTATTTGTGTATTTCTATTCTTTTTTCTTATTTTTTAGAAAAAAAATTTATTTAAATATTATTGTATGCATTCTTAATATTTGTTTGGATTTTTCTAAAAATATTATTTCAATAAATTTTTATCACTTTTGGTATTTCTTCAGTGTTTGTATGATTCGAAAGTTTTTCTGGTATTTTTTTGAGTTTCTGTGTAGATTTGTAGAATTCGAAGTTTGCTTAGATTTTGGGCCTATTCGTGAATTTTTTTGCTTTGTTTTGTATTGTTTTTTTTTTCGGTAATTCACTGAATCGAACAATTCTTTAAATTTCTATTTTCTAAGGAATCCTAGGCAAACATTTATAATTAGAATTCTATCGCAGGCAAAATTCTCCTAAAGCTAGGATTGTTGTTATTTCCGATTTAGTGAAATTAAGAACTCTGAATTTTGTTTAGCATTAGGAACTTATAATATATATAACAATCCGCCGTTTTTTCTTAAATTGAGTGAGTATATTTTTGATAATTCTATTGTTTCCAAGAATAATTATTATGTACAGAAAAAATAAAAGATTTGCTGTATTATCAAAAAAATGTGTTCTTTAAACACTAACTTGACAGAACGAATTTTTTCATCAGCAGTAGCTTATTTTTTTGTTACCTCAACTTATTTTCATTCCAAACTAGAGCTCAATCAATACGCACAAAATTCCACTGCATAGTAATTGCGCTGTGGTAGCGAAAAATGATTGTCATGGCAACAAAAAAATAAGCTACTGCTGTAAAAAAAAATTCGTTCTGTCAACTTGTATTGTAACAGCACGTCTTTTTTTGATACAGCAAGTCTTTTTTTTCTGTATGGATTTCATTGGTTATTTATTTTTTCTATCATTATTCCCATTTTAATTTATTTTAAAAAATCATTTTCTTTGCTAAAAAAATGAGCTACTGCTCTAAAAAAATTCGTTCTGTCAAATTGTGTTGTAACAGCACATGTTTTTTCTGATACTACAAACTCTTTTTTTTCTATATTGTTTTCATTGGTTATTAATTTTTTTATCATAATTTTTTAAAATTTATTTTCTGATCTTACTCTCTTTGCTAAAAAAATAAGCTACTGCTGTAAAAAAATTCATTTTGTCAAGTTGTGTTGTAACAGCACATCTTTTTTTTCTAATACCGCAAATACTTTTTTTTCTGTATGGTTTTCATTGTTTATTAATTTTTTCTATCATAATTCTTATTTTGATTTATTTTTTTAATTTCATTCTCTTTGCTCAAAAAATAAGCTACTGCTGTAAAAAAATTCGTTCTGTCAAGTTGTGTTGTAACAGCACATCTTGTTTCTGATACAGCAAATCTTTTATTTTTCCGTATGGTTTTCATTGATTATTTATTTTTTTTAACATTATGCCTATTTTTATTAATTCTTTAAAATAATTCTCTTTGAACAAAAAATCTACTGCTGTAAAGAAATTCGTTCTGTCAACCCGTAGGAAAACGTTCTACAGAATTTCCATAGAAGTTCAATGGAAAGTGAATGGAAAATTCATTTCCATTGATTTTCCATAAATTTTCCATAGATGGGTCGGAATGGAAAAGTTTGTCCATACGTTTTCCATTGGTGGGTCTGAAGGGAAACTTTTTTTCCATAGAGCTGATGAATGGAAAAATTTTTCCATACGTTTTCCATTGGTGGGTATGAAGGAAAATTTTTTTTTTCATAGAGCTGATGAATCGAAAAACTTTACCATATGTTTTCCATTCGTAAGTCCAAATGAAAATTTTTTTCATTGAGCTGATGAAAAAAAAAAATTTTCCATACGTTTTGCATTGGTAAGTTAAAGAATTTTTTCCATTAAGCTGATAAATGGTAAATTTTTCCATTAATTTCTTGTGAATGGAAACGAAAGGAAAATTTTTTTCCATTGAAGTGATCAGGGGCGGATCCGGAAAAATATTTCGGAGGGGGTTTTCAGAATTTTCATCTTTTGATTTCTAAAAAAAAGTCATCAAATCCAGAATTTTTTTTATCTTTTGACTTCTAAAAAATAAAAAGATCATCTAATTCTCTAATTTAATTTCGTAGATTCCATAAATAACGAAAAACAATTCGGGGGGGGGGGTTGTACCCACCAACCCCCCTTCCCCCCAACTAGATCCGCGCCTGTATTTACATAGGGAAAATCGGGGTAATGACTGCATAGTTTTTATTCAGCATCAAAACACATCTAAAAATTGACATTTTTGATCAAATGAAAGTTAAGATAACAAGTGTAATTCAAATGCTAACAAAGCATATCGGCAGATTGAAAAAATTTTAATTGAAACTAAAAAAAATTAGAATCTTTAAAAAAAGTTGATTTTCGTCATTTAAAGAAATGATGGCGTAATGACGGCCACTTTCAAAAACTGACAAAAAATCGCACAAATATCAACACAAATCGCTGTGAATGCTTAATGAAGGCTCTGTGAAGGAAAGCAAATGGACATTCGACATTTTTGTTTTTGTAACTTTATTGATAGCTCACAAAAAGCGCAAGAGAAATGAAATGGAAACATACTGAAAAAAATGCCTTAAACTTAGAATGCAACGATATTAATTTTCATCGTCATCATCGAGATCTGAGTCGCAGTTACGGCATGTATAATAAGAGCGCAATTGAACAACTTTTTTTTCCACGCATTTCAAATGGAATGGCTGCTTGCATATATTGCTCTTGATCGAATTGAAGCGATCCAATTTTTGTGGCATTATATTCGGATAGAGATCTGGTGATAGGCAATCGAAATTTGGTGCATTTGGCGGGAAATGTCAAATAAAGTAATTGTCGCACGACTTTTAATATTACAAAACGTTAACCGCTATTTAATAAAAAATTATAAAAAGGATCTTGGAGTTCCTTGGGAATTGTGAGAATGTATAATACTGAATAGATATACCGTCTAGAACGACTGGACAAGCAGTGGATCTCTGTAAATGGCTTTATAGGCTTCAATGATGAACAAATATTATCTTGCGGATTTCAAATGACATGGTCGTCGTTGCCCCACCTCTAGTGACCGTTATTCCCCCACTGACCTTATTTTGCGCAAACATGCACTACACATAAACTATGCAAGACACATGAAAAATTTTACTTGATTTAGAAAGATAATATCAATAGCAACATTTTAACATATATCCCTCGATTGCGTAGCTGAAAGTGTTGACGAAATAATCGATATTTCGAACACCTTATAAAAATTTCAGATAGTTACGTATCGGCACTGGTCTGGAACTACAAGTTATAATAAATCCACACACTTCAGCATCTATTTAAAAAAAAGCTTATGGAATAAGCTTTCTGTCACAGTAAACGGTTTAGACCTACGTCAATTTTAAGTACCAAAAATGGAGAACGCTGTCATTACCCTATGGCCATCATTACCCCAATTTCCCCTATGTATTCCAATTATTTACTTAATTCTACATCATATATTCGTTTTTAGACTATCATTCTTTGTTTTTTGTTTCCGATGAAGTTTTTCCTCTTTAAAATGATTCCGCAAGTCCTCTTATAAATTTAGTCCAGTACTCTAAAAAGCCGATGGGAAAAACTAAGCATTTATGTCTTGAAATGTTATTCTGACATATACTTCTAAAAAATCTAAAGTAACATAATTTTCATTAATTTGACCAACACAATTGAATTCAAAAATGAAAAATTGACTTAGATCTCCCAAAACTGATTGTGTTTTAACAAAAATTGCAAGAATGAAACAACTGAAAAAAAATGTGTAAAAAGAGGACATATGAAGCTTGAAAAAACGATATTTATCAAACTTGATACCAATCATTTTTTTACTTTATTTTTTAAATGTTGTATATCTTGCTAGCAATCATCAATTCTTCGGTTTTCACCTGCGTCTTTTTCATATAGAAATTTGAAATGAATAATCAGTATTTTGAAAGTGAAATTGGCCTTTCTTGACAAATGAAGAAAAGAGAGTTGTTCAATACTCTTAGTTGCAATTGTGTTTCAGTATTGAAAATTGCACCATTTCGAAAGTTAGTTCAATGTGTATGAATTGAAAAATTTTACAAACTCTTGTTTTGATACATTTTCGGTAGACAATTTTTTGGGTAAGAACTACGATTTTCAAGTTTGAAATTCTCAAGCGAGTGAACACCGTCATCTATGTTGAAAAGTATTTTCAACGTAAATATAAATTACTTATTAAATTATTGTTAACAATATTATAGAACATTTCAGGCCTTTGATAAATTTGCCGATTCGTTGTTAAAACAAGTTGAATGGAAAAAATGATTATACACGCCGATAATAATTAGAAGTACGGAGCTTTTCGAAATCTAAAGTTGTTGAATTTTCCAACGATGAAAATTATTGTTAACAAGATTTAAACATTGTTTATTTGAAATGAGAATTCTATGTAAGAAAATTTCAGAATGTAGACTAACTATAAGTTCATGAATCAAAATCCTGCTTTTTTATTCAAGATGATATAATTAAACTTTTGCTTCTACAAGCTTTCTTGTCTTTAACGGATAAACAAATGATAATCGTTTAAAATTTGCGGTTCTTTATCGTGTATAAACTTGAGAAATTCAGTCCGAAAACAAGTTTAACTGAGAATTTTATATATATCTTTTTTTCCGATTCGTAAAGTTTGACTTCAAAAAAACTCATCAATTTAAAAAATAACAAATTTTTATAAAAAACTGGATAACTAGAGATTATTTCACACACAGTGACAACAATATTCATATTAAGATTTATGTATCTGAATCACAAACTCTGACTTTTTCGAATTTCTACGTTTCGCATTTTAAGTTGTACAGTAAGAACACACATGTATCAGATTAATTTTTTATTGATTTCCAAAAACGAGAAGATTATAAAATCCCTAACTCAGGACAAAAATTCTTAAATCTAAAAATTTGGATTATACACATTAAAAATGGATGCATTTATAATTGAAGTAAAATAATGACATTGAAATTTAGTCAAAATAGAACAATATTTTATCATCGTTTTCTACGCTCATTGCTCATCGCATTTCATGCAAATTAGTCGTCCATTTCATCTGAATCTTCATCTCCATTTCCATCTTCATCTTCATCTCTATCTCCATCTCCATCTCCATCTCCATCTCCATCTCCATCTCCATCTCCATCTCCATCTCCATCTCCATCTCCATCAGAATCGCTTTCTACATTTGCTCTTCCACTAGGATTTTGAGTCTGACTTTCGGAATTTTTTTGAATATAGTTAATTATATATTTCACAATCTGTTCCCATTGTTTACTAACGTCATTATTTTGGCCATTCCGATTATGATCGTCAGGATTATTGTTATTTCCTCAACGTTTCTTTAGTGGTTCAGAAGGATATTTATAGCCGGGATAATTTTGTTTTCTCTTTTTTGCAGTATCGATTGTTTTATGCGTTTTACGTTCAATAGCTCCTTTAACTACCTTGGTCTCATGATGTTGATCCTCGTGCTTTGTTGGCTTAGTCGCGTCATCGTGTGTGTTAGAGTGCTTTTTCGGTTTCTTTGACTTCACTTTCTTTGACTTCACTTTCTTTAGCTTTGACTTAATAATTTTGTCTTTTGGTTTATTTTTGTGCTGTTTTTTAAGACGATAAAGTTTTGCTCTCACTTTTTTATCTTCTTGTTTTTTCATCTTTTTGTTTTCTAGTTCATTTGGTTTATGAGTTCCTTTTTTTTTATTCTTGAGTTAGGTTAGGTTAGGTTAGGTTATATTTTATGGTTAGGCTTCAGCGATTTTATGATGATTTTTACGATGTGGCTTTCGTTTCTTGATTTTCTTATTTGTCTTCTTTTTAGCATGTACGGGGGCATTTCTCTTGTTAAGCTTGGGCACATGTGTTTCAATACTTGAATGAATAGGGATAACGTTTCCTGAAGTCTTGATTATCAAGTCTTTATCTTTGGATTTAGGGAGGTCTGGTTGTGGTAACATCATGTCGTTCGTTTTTTTCTTGTTATCATGGCGAGAATGAGGAGTTGACATGGAGTTGTTCCGTTGTATGGAAAGTCCATTGACTGATGGTAGGCACAGGACAGTTACAAAAACTCCAATCAGTACACATTGTAAAAAAAAATTACGTTCACTTACGAGAATTTGCATTCAAGACGTCCAATCTATTTAATCAATTTAACTTTGAATGTTCATTGGTATTCTTTTGTTATATTGAAAGGCGATGTTAAGAATAACTTACCAATAATGTGGTACACTTCATCTTGACGGCGGACTTTTTCACATTCGGCTTCTTTGTTCGCTGAACGCTCACAAAAAACTACTGCTGAATGTCGATTTGACGGAGCTTATATTCTGCCAAGACAACTGGTGACTAATCAAATGACGACGTGAACATTCCATCAACTCCTATTGCGCAAGTTTTTATCGTCTGGCAATAGACTAAAGTCAATTACCGTTGGGATTACCCACGTTTTTTCCAGTTTATAGATGATAAGCAACGAACGTGTAACAGTTTTAACAAGCGATAAGTAACTTTTTTTACAGGTTACACAATAACATTCGATTTTTTCGTCATTTATTTCCGAATGAGATTTTCTTTACAAATATGTTTGTTTGCGATAATGTTTCACAAGCATGTTTTTTAAGGTCGT
>JAPYZL010010832.1:0-15418 GCA_030522825.1 Platygaster orseoliae | reverse complement strand
GCGTAGCTGCGATTGGCTCACAGCTGATCACAGCCGATAATCGTCCATCAGCATTGGCCACGCACACAGTCACTCGTGCGTGAGAAAATACTTGGAGTTAAAGATGGGTTTCTTACTTTGACCTGCAAACCCGCCAAAGTAATTCTACCGAATTCATCTGATTAATACATAACTCTTTTCAACATACTCGAACATCTCCAAACATACCCGAATACGAGGTGCGGTTTTCAAATAACAGAACTGCTGTTATAACTTTTTTAATTCGTCATCAAATACAGTAGAATGTTTTTCCCCTTACATGTACTCCCCTTGTGAATCTCTACACCTCTCTATGCGAATCTTCCGTTGATTGAAGCACTGGTAGAAGTCTTTCTGTAATGCTTTTGATTGAACTGCTTCCACACTTTCAAATCTTGTCCCCTACAGCGCCGACTTGACTTTAAGAAATAAAAAAAATTCACAGGGGGCAAGGTCAAGTGAGTAGGGTGGATGATCTAGCACAGTGATGCCATATTTTGCGAAAAATGCCTTCACGGACATAACAGAATGAGCTGGGGCCTTGTCTTGGTGAAGCTTCTATGATTTGGATTTTCACAAATTTGGCGGACACATTCCGTTACGATTTCTGTGATTTCGGCAACTGCTCAAATGCTTTGACGATGGTCTTTGGGAATGATTTCACCGATTTTTTTAATGTTTTGATCAGTTTTTGACGTTGTGAAACGTGTAGAGCAAGGATCATCTTCGTTCGTTTCACGTCCCTCTTTGAATCGTTTGAACCACTCAAAAACTTGTGTGCGGGATAAGCATTCGTTTCCATACACTTTTTTCAACATTGCATAAGCTTCGGTAAACGATTTTCCAAGTGTAACAAGAAATTCACCCTTTGCTCTTTCTAAACACTCAACATTTTTCCGGCGCGTCACTGATGCGGAGACTGATTTGTACAACTGCTACAGTCAAACTAAGCGACTTGCTGGCTTGTCCAATCAGCTCAGAGTAGAGGAAGTGTCACATAAAAAAATCAGACTCAAACTTTTTGTCTCATGCGTGCTATACATTGGCAGCAGGACAAGTTCCGTTATTTAATAGCGGCACATCGTATATCCGAACACATCATAACATATTGGAACATACACTAATTTCACAGAATATTATAATCACACATATCTGAACACTTCCGTACGTAGCCAAACAAACACGAATGTCTTAAAATGTCAAACTCAAACATACCCGAACACAATATTTTAACAACAACAACCTAAGTTCAATGTTTTTTAATACATTTCCAAATATTTCTAAATTTTTCATGTCTTTTGAAACATTCAATTCAATAGAAAAATTGAAATCTAACTACCTTTGAAAAAAATTTTTTTCGGATGAAACCTATTACTTGAAACTGAAACTGAATGGGGGTTGGCCCACGAAGGATGCAGGGTGGCGAAACACGCCTATTGTATGTATGTGTGTATTAGGGTGGTCATTAAAATGGCTTTGATGAAATTTTGACCTTGCCACCCCCTAAATCGGTTCAAAATAATTAGAAAACATTACCTAATTTTTTTCAGATTTTTATTCGAATATTAACCCGTGCCTGTAAGGCCGTCGTTTTTCCCATTTAAATAACACGGGTTTTTGTCTTCAATACGGTATTTATTTTTTTTTTCGAGCACCCTATGCCCTGAAAAAAAAAGTTTGACGTTGTAAATTATAGTCGACGAATATAAGAAGCTACAAAAAAAATATCAGATCTCTACGAGTATTCCTCGTATGTTGTCTGATACATACGAAACGAGAAAAATGTCAATATAATGAATTTTCTCGTATAACATAATTTTTTTTTCTATCTATCATAATTAGTTTTTTATCGATCTATCTATCTATCTATCTATCTATCTATCTATCTATCTATATATATATGGCATACTTTCAGAAATCTATAATGAAGGGGGGGGGGGTGAAAATTTGTCACATGACGCTACAGGGGTGGTCTTTACATCGTCACATTCTCTCACGAAGAAGACGGGGAGGGTCAATTTTGGTCGTTTTTAGCGTCACGAGATTTATGGACGGCCCCTTACATTCAAGAGAATTAGGTTGCCGAGTGTTGAAGAATTTATTTTGCGGGTCATGACATCGCGGATGATTTGATTGACGTGGAACCTTTTAAAAACGTGAATGTTGATGTTGATGATCGTGTTCGCGATATATCAGGTTGAAGTAATCCTCTACTTATGCCAGCACCGGAATTTTTAGGTGTATATGAAAATTCAAAAATGCCCACATTGAGTACATACATCCTGACACGTCAGTCGTGGCACAGCAGGTCGCGGGTGCCAGTGTTCGGCCGGTACCTAGAGGGGATTCCCTTCTTAACCCCCCGGTCACTTTGACAGATCTGACATCATCGGCGACAACTGGGACATCGGAATCTGCGGCTACGGTAACAAGAGTAAAGCAAGCACGGGGACGGAAACGAAGTTCTAATTTATAGGGCTCTACCCCGCCGGGTGTCGAGAGCCATGCTTCTGCTACACGAAGTGTGTCGAGGCTAATAGATCAGGTTACCTCGTACGCTGAGGTGAATTGTTCGTTTGTGCGATTAGCTACACAGTCGCTAGCTTCTGCTGCCCAGACGGAAACATTACTCAGTACGTCCATGATCTACGGCTCACAGACAGCTATATTGACCACAGTGACCTTGTCAACCTCAACCTGCGGAAACACGATGACCCATACGTATGCTCCGTTTGCTGCAAGACACCCTTCGGCTCTTGCATCATCCGCTATGTATCCCCACCTACCACAATTGAGGGCTTGAAAAACAAAATTGCGGGAGCGCTCGACCTCGTAGGTCGTGCACCCACCGTTTTGCTTTCTGGGCCCTTGATGGGTCTCAGAGTCGTCAATTCTGAGTAAAATAATCTTAACTCTCTCCGTAGATCACGGCCAGAATGGAGTGGTAACTGAAGACGTGCATCACCAAGTACTCTGACCTTTTGGACAATAAGAGCAACGCCAGGTGTAGGGCGAGCCCAGCGATATAATACGACGCGTACTGTTGGTGATGTGTAAGTGTAATGCTGGTGAGTTCACCATTATCGTCGGCCACGAGGCCACAACCAAATCACCTTCATCGGTACCTGAATTATCCTCGAACCTATCTACATCTGGGAGTTTGACAGTAGTCAGATCTAGACGTACAACTAAATTCTTGACAAAGGCAAAAGGCTTCTGGCCAAGCGTACAAGCAGTGACATCATCGAAAGTGGGCCAAGCTACTCTTCAGACTCATCTTGTATTCCAGCACCTTATTCATTATGCCAATATGCACAAAACTTGCACGTGAAAGTGCGCCCCGGCGTGACCATAGAGAGAGGATTTCGACTGCATCAAAGAGGAGGGGCCATTTGAGGGCTGGTCGGCAGGGGGTCGATCAGGGTGAAATGGAAAAGGATAGGGAGTTGGGAATTCAGTGACGACATCTGGTTCAACCACGTTTTATGGGACGACGGAGTGATGGCCGACGTGGCCGTGCGGCACTTACTGCAGGGTCATATGTCCAACCACACGTAGCTAGGGAGGGACTAGTTGATGAAAGTGCAGCGAGACGGCGGGATTTGACTGAGCGAGAGCTGCTCTCGGACCGGGCTGCAAAGGTGTGTGAAATGCAGCAGCTGGAGGATCTGGCTGTGCGCGTGAGGGAATATTTTGGTGAGATTCAGCCTTTCTCGGAACATCTCCGAGGAGGTAGACTTCGAAATAGGAGCGGGCATGAAGGGGCGGTACCAAGGCGCACCATCCCTGCTCGAGATCACAGGGAGCATGGCGGAGTTGTTGAGGAGGCAGCCCGTATACCGCGATTATATCGCTCGGATGACGCGAGGGTGATCAAAGCGGTCTTGTCAGACGCCTCGGTGCATTGTGATGCAACGAGGGCGCAGTAGTGTGAGTAGTTCGGTCATCTGTACTCTCCTGATGACAGGAATCCTTGAGGAGTGCCTGATGACTTTGTCTAGGAGGAGCCTCTAACGGAGGAGAGCAGTCAGAGACTACTTGCGAACTTTGACTCTGAGGTGATGTGGGAGCGACTGAGGATTGGCCCCTGGCACTGATAGTGTCAATTACACTGATCTTCGCAGTAATAATCCGGGCGCTCAACTCTTAACGGAGCTGTTCAATGCTTGCTCGCGATTGCAGCACGTCCCGGTGGCATGGAGTAAGTCAGCTACTGTGGTTGTATACGAGAAAGGTGATCCAGATGATCTGGGGAACTGGCGCCCGCTTGCAATAGGCGACACGGTTCCCAAGCCCAATGCGGCGGTTCAGGCTGATCGAATAACAGAGTAAGATGTTCAGAATACTCGCCTGTCTTCTACACATAAGGGCTTTCTGCCGTACGAGGAGTGCTGCGAATACAACTTTGTGCTGCAGTAAGCTCTTCACGACGCGCAGATAAAGAAACGTGGGTAACTGGCGTGAGACAGGGCTGCCTACTCAGTCCTGTACTTTTCAAATGGCCATCGAGTAACTCATACTCAGCATCACTGTGCTGCGCTGTGGGTATGAAATGTACGGGCGGGGGGTGGGCGTTTTGGCTTACGCAGATGACATTGCATTTGCGGCCACACGAGACAGGGATATGCGGAAGATACTTGACGTAGCAGGTAATACTGCGGTGTTGATCGGTCTCTGATTCAATGCCTAGGAGTGTGCGGTGCAACAAGAGGCTGACACTTCGATCTAGCTGGAAAGTGGACCATGTAGTATAGTAATTATTATACGGCCCACATAGTACTCGATATACATAGACTGTGGTTCGTATTTAACGATTGATTGAACATATTTATAAGTTGTTGATTTGACTTATGATTGAAGAAGCAGTGATTCGTAAAGTTTTTTTTTCTTTTGGTAATAAATTGATTCGATTTTTCATTGTTTCTTTATGACATGCTTGTTTCATATGTGTAGTACGAGGCAATGCTTGACATCGCTTCCGCGTGAATTCTCGCGTTTTCATCTATCTGCTTCATTAATTTGCCTTTGCATCTCGTGTTATTAGGTTTTCAGCTTGTTGATGCAAGCGGTTTCTTTGAATTAATGTGCATTGTTATCGTTAGAGCCTATCCTTCACACTGGAATCCGGTTGTCTGAGGAGTAACGATCGATTTGTTAGTCCTCTGGCTCGTTTCTTTTGCCTGATAAGCACTGTTTCAGCAGTGCTCTAATTCTAGCAGCCACGTGCTAGTTAATTTTCGACGTCGAAATTAAATTCCATGTAGCTGAGACATACTTATGAATATCAATTAGTCATTCGTGATATACTCTGAATCAGCTAGGACTTAAGAGAGGTCTGAGGTGTTATGATCCGGATGTAACGTAGAGGGCGAGGTTTGAGAGCTACGAATATGCGACATACCAGAATGAAGCCCGTCACTTAAAAGTAATACACCAGACATAACAGGTTGTTTCACGGTGTACACGGAGAAAAGGATCCAAGAACGTTCCCTGGCCGTCTCAGGTTTGTACCCTGCGCTACTCAAAATTTCATTCGGCACATCTTATTATCCTGGTTTCGCAGGGTAGAAGCCTGCGCTAGCAAGAAATAAACTTGCGCAGCACAAGTTCCAAAATGCAAGGATGTGCCAGCAACTGTAGATGTTGAGCTCACATGTTTCTTTCGCGCTCCGGCGAGTTTACTCCTTGTTATGCGCGAAAGATATTACTGTGAAGCACGGGTTTAAGGCCTAGGCCACATAACGATGTCTAACGGGTGCAAAATCATTTTTGTTTTTGGCGAATTAAGATTCCTGCGAGTCATAGGCTTGAGACCCGGTCCGTACGAGTTTATTCCCTTCGCGCAAAATTTCTGCTGTAGTGCACGTTCGAAATGCACAGTTTTCAACTGTGAAAACTCAGTTGCTTGTAAAAAAATTACAGGCACATAAATAAATGTATGGAGTATCAGCTGTATGATTTAAGTTTATAATTTTTACGTTATAAGGATTTATTGATATTTCATCCCGAAAAAATTGTCATTAGAAATTATGAAAAAACATGATTTCATGAATGTCGTAAAAACTTCTTTGGTGAAACAATTTCAATAATAAAATCATGTGATGTTTATAATAAAGTGACATGATAACGGGGCGAAACACGTCAAGTGTACCCGCTCGGAAAAATTACTGTCACCGATTTTGGCGAAACTTTGTGAAATTAGTGCTACATTATTTGTGCAAAACGGGGGGAAGAAATATGAACGGGTTGCCTAGATACAGGGACCTCAAAACTCAGCGTTTTTCCAGCACGACCATTTTCGTTGCTTTATAACTTCTATAACGTTGAGTTTATCAAAATTATGCATCAGAGGTTATTTGTACCATTTCTTCTGCTCTTGCGAAAAAAAATTATTATAATTTATTTTGAATAATATTTCGATCGAAAAAAATTAATTTTAACACATTTCTCAATTTTTAGCGAATTCGGACATTTGTGAGATTTTTTTTTGCTTCTAAAAGAAAGCCCATGTTTTCACCTTTAAATTGATGTATATATCATGATGGAATTCGAACATTAAGTTAGTCAGGGAAGATGTTGATTTTGACGCGGCCTACGTGCCACGCGCAGTATGTTTGATCAAAAACTGTCATTAACCTTGGAGCTTAGAATTAGTGTGTTGATAATCGATATTGTTATGTTTGTTTTTTTTATTATATTCTTCGATTCACAATTGTTTTTAGTTATTTCACTGCTGATCATTACGAGTAAGAATCGGAAAGTTTTTTTTGTCTGAGAAAAATAAAACTTTTATTTATTCGTGATTGTGTGATCAACTGAAATTGAAATGGAGAAGAAATCGTTATTCACGTAACACAACTCATAAAGAAAATGGACGGAAAAATTTGCATGGATCGTTGCTGTAATCCTCTTGAAAATTATGCACATCCTTTGTCTTCAAAGGGATTAAGGACGATTTCAGCAGGTCTTCAAAGAAAATATGACTTTCTTCCCATCAATGCAAAAATATGCACATTTTGTAGAAAGAAAATGGCAAATCTTTCCGCCATGATTCCCACTTTTCGTGAAAGTCGAGTCCATACATGAGGTATACCGAATATTTTTTCTATATTACTTAAACGTTGTAAATTATGAAATATCGCTTTTTAGAACAATGTCGAAAAAACAGAAGAGGAAGTTTTTGTAGAAAATGATAGTCTTGACGATGACATTTTCAATTCGCCTTCGGCATCTGAGTCCCAGAAACCACAATTACATCGCAAAAATGAAGAGCACAACGCAGCGGTCGAAGTTTTCAACCAAATCAAAGAAAAATTTACAAATTTGACTAGTCACGCAGAAAAAATATTACTTCTTACTCTCTCACCGAAGTCTAGGTGTAGAAGGAGAACAGCCAGAGAATTCGGTGTTTTTCAACGTCAAGCCCGAAAAGCCAAACAATTGGTCACCGCAAGTGGTATTTTGTCTTCACCAAATGCAAAAAAAGGAAAAACCATTGATAGTGTTACGACAAATTTGATAGTTTCATTCTATGAAGACGATGAAAATAGTCGTATCATGCCAGGCATGCTAGGCATGAAGGATTATGTTTCGATCAAAAAAGCAGATGATACTCGAGAACGAACACAAAAAAGATTAATTTTATGCAATTTTTCCGAACTATTTCAAATTTTTAAAGACAAACATCCAAACGTTGAAATCGGTTTGACTAAATTTTCGCAACTCAGACCGCGAAACTGTGTCCTCGCTGGTGCAAGCGGCAACCATACGGTATGCGTTTGCGTTTATTATGAACACGTTCGACTCATGTTCGAAGCTGTCAATTTCAAAGACCTGACCTGCGGAACAAAATTTCCTGTTGAAACATACGATAATGTTATTACATGCACTGACGCCAGTCCAGAATGCTACCTCAATGAGTGCCAAACTGTCCCAACTCAGAAGTAATGAAAAATTTTTTTAAGTCTGTTCTAGCATGCCAAGAAATTGAAAATGTGGAGTATCAAAGCTGGCAACAAACTGACAGGAGCACCTTGCTCACTCTCATCTCAGAAGCAGAAGATTTTGTAGAGGAACTTTGTGACCGCATTTTCAATTGAAAACCTCACTGTTTCATGCCAAACAAGAATCACATTATTTGAAACAAACGAAAGAAAATTTAAAAGCGGGCAAGCTCTCTGGTTGATAAACAGATCGCGCGTGGCGCGTAGGCCGCGTCGGAATCAACGTCTTCCCTGACTAACTTAATGTTCGAATCCCATCATGATATATACATCAATTTAAAGGTAAAAACATGGGCTTCCTTTTAGAAGCAAAAAAAAATCTCACAAATGTTCGGATTCGCTATAAATTGAGAAATGTGTTATAATTGATTTTTTTCGATCGACATATTAATCATAATAAATTATAATAATTTTTTTTTGAAATAGCAGAAGAAATGGTACAAATAACCTCTGACGCATAATTTTGATAAACTCAACGTTATAGATGTTATAAAGCAACGAAAATGGTCGTGCTGGAAAAACGCTGAGTTTCGAGGTCCCTGTATCTAGGCAACCCGTTCGTATTTCTTCTCCCGTTTTGCACAAATAATGTAGACCAATAGAGCACTAATGTCACAAAGTTTCGCCGAAATCGGTGACATTAATTTTTTCGAGCGGGTACACTTGACGTGTTTCGCCCCAAATGAGAAAAGAAGCGACGGATTTCGACGCAAAGGTGATTATTTATATAAAACTTCATCAAGGCTAATATTTGGATTCGATAGAACTTATTTAGAACATATGGATCTTATCATAATCTGTATATAATTTTCGAGAAAAAAACTGCTGTTATTTACTTTAGATTTCTTAAAACGTGATCTATTCTCGAACTATTCTATAAATCCAATTACTTTAATTTTTTATGTAGTTTTTCGGTTTGAAACGTAAAAATACGGACGATGATGTACGATATAGATAATTTTTTCATAATTTCTTCAGTTTTTGATCAACGTTTATATTTATTGAAGATAGTAAACATGTAAAATCTAACGGCAATTTTTCACAGCGTTGAAAAGGTCGAATATTATTAAAACTCAGCACAAAATGTGATTTTGTAACTATTATCACAAAAAATAATGATTGCTTACTTATAAATGATAAATATAATTAAGAATTATTTACTCATTTAGAATAAAAAATTCATTCATATTCTAAATATATAGAAATGAAATGCTGTTCCCTTGCGAAAAAATCCTACTGGTAGTAGGATTTTCAAAAATAGTAACCTATAGTAATCAATAGTGATCAATATGCTACTATTTGGTTACTATTGGTTACTATTTGTGAAAATCTTACTACCAGTAGGATTTTTTCGCAAGGGTTTGTTAGACTTTTCACAAATAAAAAACTTCCCAATGGATTTGCATAACTTTTTTTGTATCGTTCATAAGAATGTGCGTTAAGATTACCCGGTGAACAAAATGGAGTTATATTTGGGTTGAAATTGCCTGTCGAATTGGTCAAAAATTCATTGGTTCTAGGACATTGAAAAATGTAAAATGCATTTTACAAAATCAACGCGAAGGGGGTGCATTTTCGACACAGTGAAACGGCGGCCATTTTGAACTATAGTTCAAAATGGCCGCCATTGGGTGTTTTTTCCCTGGTTGCCTGTCGGTAATAATACCTTCCCCTAGGTAATAACCACCAAAAACACGCAATAACACGCGACGCTCACTTCGAAATGATCGAAACCAAATCGCCGGTCGGAAATGCACGTCTTTCGTGTTTATTTTCAGGTGCAGAAAGCACGTTTTTTGTGCGTGTTTTGCAAAACGGAATCGTAAACGAATTAAAGATTAAATTGGTGTCCAACAAAGTGTATAATATGATAATAATATATACCTCTATTAAAATTATTTCTTTTTATTGCAATATAAAAAAATACTTTGTTAAAAAACAGTATGATACACAATCAACATAGACAATACTTCTCACAAATTAAAAATTCGTATGTCCAGCAATATTACGATCAAAAATCAACACACATTAAAAGTCTCGCAAAGTGAAATTTCTAATGCCTACATTAGTATTATGAACAATCAGCATACGTTCATAGTCTCACAAAGTGAAACTTCAAATGTACTACAATAGTAAGATCAACAATCAAATACAAAAAAAAGTGAAACCTCTTATGCCCTACCACAGTATGATCCACCATTAACATATATCAGAAGATGAAGATAGTTTCTAAAATTACTCAGGATATACAGTATGTGTCTCTTGAAACGATTTACGGAGAATGTGCATAAGCAGTCCTTAAACGCTAACGGAAACTTTTTTCGATAAGGATCGCCTGAATCATGTTCCAGGTAAGTTTCCGTTAGCGCATAAGGACTGCTCATGCACTTTCTCCGTAAATTGTTTCAAGAGACACAGACTGTATTTAAATTCAATTAATAAATATTCTTTGCATTACATTGATCATCATTGAAAAAAGAAGCTATAATTATTATCATTAGAAATTTAAGTATAAAATATGTTGTTATCGAAATAAAAATCTATCACTTTAAATTATAACTTCAATCTGACCAAATTTATGTTTATTAAATTATTTCCATCTATCAACACATTTATTGAATGAAAAAGATTAAAATCTGTATATCTTTCAAGAAAAATTTTTTTTTTATAAAAAACATCACTCAAAAATAAACTGAATGGGGGGGGTTGGCGCGCGAAGCGCGCAGGGAAGCGAAGCCCTCCTAGTATATATATATATTTTTTTTTTCACCGGTTCTTGGCGCTCGGTCTATGTGGCCCAGAGTAGCATCACACCTGTCTCCATCCGTTTCTCTTTTTCCCTATTTCTCCCACAAACTTCCTAAATTCCTTGGCACCCTAACCGGGGCTGCTTCGTTATGCCGTCATTAGCCAAACATAACCCACCTCTAAACTAACATCGGTATTTACGTCGACTTGGGATATACTGTGTATGAATAATGAACCATCGACCCGCAAGGGAAAACCATGAAAAAACTTGCGGCGAAGTCAGCTTGACTTATCAACCGAATCCTCTTGCTACCACTAAACTCTGGTGACAACACCATAGCAGGGGATTCGAATTTCCTCCTAAGAGTTCAGAAAATACTCGATTGCCCGCTGGCCTCGCTAACGGTCACCCATCCAAGTACGGTCGAGACTAATCACCGCTTGACTTCTGGGATCGCTTTACGAGACCCGAGTACCCAACTCTCCTGGACCCTCTTTTTAATTATAATTTTTTTTTTATGAAATATTTTCATGTATTCCATCATGTATAATTTTTATCTATAAATTATAATATTAGTAATTTATTTTTGTTATACAGGGTATCACAGGGTAAGTTGAGCAGCCGGAAAACTAAGAATCCTCACAAAATTCTAAGACGAAAGTTCCTTAGCCATTTTTCACAAAACTCAAAAATAAAAAAGTTATTCAAGTTTGAAATTTGACCAATAAACTCGCTCTTGCGAGGAGTGGGGATAAAAACCACGGACGAAACTTCACCCAAAATTTGTTTATATTTTTATGAGTTGAAAAGTCCTTTGCCACTTTTCACAAAACTCAAAATGCAAAAAGATATTCAAGATTTAAATCTGAGAAATCTGATTGGTCGAAACTTCTAACTCGATATCTTTTTTGTTTTTAAGTTTCTTGAAAAACTGCAAGGGACTTTTCTACTCAGAAAAATATGCAGAAAATTTGGGCGAAGTTTGGTCTGTGGTTTTTATCCCCTCTCCTCGTAAGAGCGGGTTTATTGGTCAAATTTCAAACTTGAATAACTTCTTTTTTTTTAATTTTTGTGAAAAATCGCTGAGGAACTTTCGTCTTAGAATTTCGCGAGGATTCTTAGTTTTCCGTCTGCTCAATTTAACCTGTGACACCCTGTATAACGCATATAACGGTATTATGTAATACCTGTAATACGTATTTATAATTGAATATCAATTATTCATAATCTGCTAATTTCTTAATTAAATAAAATATGACAAAAAAAATAATCGAAAGTTTGTTCAGGTTCCCAGATGATCACTTTACAAAAATAAACACAAATTTGGACTTGGAAAGTAGTTCCGGAAAATGTTTTTTGCATTTCTAAACTATGGAGAGGAAGTAGAAATGGAAAACATTAAAAAAAAATATTTCTACGTTATTTGAAGTTTGGTTTTTAGTATGGGAAGTGAAAAACTAATTTTGTTAAAAAATATAAGTGTCTCAGCGTATATTTCATTAAGAAAATCAGTACGGTGAAAATTCATTATTATTAGAGCGTGTCGAGCCGGAAACAGGCATCGTTACTTTGAATTTCGAAGGTCAATTTCGCTCTAATATTCTACTTCCTCCGGAATTTTCTTTTAGATAAAAGATGCACAAAGAAACACGACCTTTTTTGAATGACATCTTGTAACGATTCATATCTTTTGATAAATTGGAGACTTTTAAGTGGATAACGAACAATTGTTTCTCCTGCGCATTCGGTCTTTCAAAGTTTCAAGATAACTACAAATATTGAGTCAAATAAGAAAAAAAAGTGATCAGATAATTATTAATTTATTTCCAATATATAACGTATATTAAGCACATGTATATGTTTTTATAATCTAGGATAGATCATATTAATGGTCTGAGATAGAGGCTCCGTGGATAATTGTTTTTTCACCAATTATTTAAAGGAATTAGATATTATTATCACTTGTACAAACATATATTTTGAAAAAGAGTGTTATTTAACTCGGGAAAAGGCAATTTACGTTTGGATAGAAGATCTACGAAAAGACCCGAACTTTTTTGAATGACATCCTGAAACGATTAATATCTTTTGATCAATTGAAGCTTGCAGGCGGAAAACAAACCGTTTTTTTCCCACAGTCTGACTATATTAATAACTTTAAAATAATTTCATCTGCAGTTTTCTATGTATGAAAAAACATATGATATCTCGCGCCACCCCCCCCCCTTAACATTACATTAAAAATGTAAAGGCACCCATCGCATCGGGGGCATTTCCCACATAATACTTAACAGTGCGTTGAAAAAAATTAATGTCTGCATTCATTTTGTGAAACATTATCTATTTTCTATAAATGGCTTCAGATTTGAAGATTCAAAAGTGATGATATTGAAGAAAGCGTCGCTTTAAAATAGATATTTATGCCTCAAGGGAGAAACAGGATGATTGAATCACGAGTTGTAATCATGTTTATCCCATGTAACGTACAATATTTTTAAACATGCATGTGTGAAAAAGTGGCCACTTTATTTTCAAGGAACGCCGGAATCAAATCCTCTTTTTAGAGTACTCGGAAATCAGCGAGAGTACTAAAGAATAAAGAGAGAATAAATCCCTAGGGAAATATTCATATAACCCGCATCACGGGGAAGAAAGTTGCCTGATCCGTGGTTAATAAATGTTTCCTAGAGGTTTGTTCATATTTCCCGCTGATTTCCGAGTACCGCAAAAAGACGCTTTTGTTTCCGCATTCTATAAAAATAAAGTGGTTTTTTCTACGGATGCATGGGAAAAAGTAAATTATTGTAAACGAACGTTCCCAAACGGAGAAACAAATCATTATTGAAAGGCAACGTATGAACAAAAATTTGCCCATTTTCTTTGACGGGTAATTTATGTATGTAAATAATTTATTATCGACAGTTACTACTTTAAGCAAATATTTTTGCATATAATTTGAAGTGAAATGATTCAAGGGAAATGATATCAAAGTTTCGTCGCAGATTCATTGTCGTATACAAAATATCTTCCACCTTATGAGTTGTATTTCTTCAAACGAAATACTCCTTTTATTGCTTCGTCATACACATTCGCAAATTGTAGACTGAATAACCATTTGATATTTTCACTTGAACTTGCTTAAAAATATCAACTTTTCGGATTCCCGTATGGATATCTTGAAAAGAGCTCGATGGCCTGCTTCGATAGAATAAGATGCAAACTTTAAATTGAGTAATTTTTGTACTAATGTATTTCATTTTGATCTTCTAGGTGCGTTATGAAATTGAAACTGTAATTCAGACTGATTCACTCTGAAGTTGAATCTGATTCTATCACAGCGGGCCGTCGAGCGTTTTTCAAGACATCCATACGGAAATCCGAAAAGCTGATATTTTTTAGTAAGTTCAAGTGAAAACCTCAAACGGTTAATCAGTCCACTATTTTGAGAATGTGTATGACGAAGCAAAAAAAAACAATTTTTTTTTTGAAGAAAAACAACTTACGAAGAGGAAAATATTTTGTATACGACGATGAATCTGCTACGAAACTTTGATATCATTTCGTTTGAATTTTTTCACTTCAAATTATATGCAAAAGTATTTGCTTAAAGTAGTAATTGTCGATAATAAATTCTTTATTCACAAAAATTACCCGTGAAAGAGAATGAGCAAATTCTTATTTATACGTTACCTTTCAATAATGATTCTGTGAAGAGCGAGCGTCAATCACTCGCCTTCTATATTCCTTCCCCTTGAAAAGGATGTAAAATAGCATAAAAAGACAGAAAGACCTAGATGGAATATTCTAGTATACGAAATGACGTTCCTTCTGCTTCGACGTTACGAAATAGGAATGACTGGACATAACTAATGACGACAATCAGACATCGATTTAGGCAGGAAGCAATCGGCCTGGAAATTCCTCGCTGAAATGAGACAATAACGACTTACGATAACAGCAACAAACGAAAGACAACAACAGGAAACAAACGACTAGAAAAAGCCCCGTTCCGATAAGACCGGAACTGATAACAATTACTAACTGGATACAGACGGACCGAATTTTGGACGACTATTATCACTCCCACCAGAATTTTCCCGAATTCCCCTCACCTTAGAACGGTATATAAGCTCGGGATTTCTTTCAATTCATCAAACAAGCGATTCGTAATCCAAACGTCCAACTTAACTCCTAGAGTCCGAAAGACGTCTCCGGCACATAGAATTCGTTCCAGGGAGGAGATTGATAAACTGATCACCAAGGAGGCAACCGCATTTTTTGGTATGCAAATGTTTACGTACGGAAAGAAGATTTCAATCAAATGTAGATATTGTAAGCGACCCCAACAATTAGTCTTGAATGAAATACCGTGAGAGGAAGAAGCGCAGAATAGTGTAGAGGAAAGATTGGAGAATGTTGACTCCATCGAACCAGAATCAGAACTATTAGAACCCTCTGACAGTTTAATGAAAGATCTGGCGGAGATGGGCGAGATTTTGTTCTAGAAACATTGTTGGAAATGGCATTAAGAAGTAGAGAGGGAAGGCGCGAAGGAGAGCTTATGTAATAACGCGGAATGATGAGCAATAACATTTATACGAAGTCGCATTGTTAAGAGAATTGCGTCTTGGAAGATTTGTGAAATAGA
>JAPYZL010010815.1:0-11250 GCA_030522825.1 Platygaster orseoliae | reverse complement strand
GGACAGTGCTACCAACTTACATAAACTTAAAATATCGAAAAATATACAGCGCGCGAATTTTAAATAAGAATTTCCGGAAACTTTTCGGTCACAATGTAGAATAATAAGAAATAAATTAAAATATTAAGACAAGTAAATATTACTTTCTGTTAGTATATGAATTCTATGTTAGATAAATATATTTTTCAATTTTAATTCATTTAAAATTTTACGAAATTTATTTAATTCTTGAACTTCATTTTCACTGGAATATCCTTACATGTAGAATTTACTCCAAATAATAAAACTCATTTTCTTTATTTCAGTGTATCAGTACTTTATTATCTAATATTTGTTATTTATACCTTTAATGTTCAATATTTGTTTATTAAATATTATTTCTTCTTTACAGATTTCATCAACGGAAATTTAAGAAAAAATGAATCAATCGCTGAACAAATTGAATCTTAAAATTCCAAAATTTATGATGAAGATTGGCACTGAAATCCCTACTGTACATCCAAATTACTTAACTGACAAAAAATCATCATTTCTAAATTCAAAAGTCCTTCATCCTTTTCTATACATTCTTCTGAACACCTTCAAAATTTACAAACCGTGCAGACAGAATTTCAAGACTTTTATAATCAACAAAACTCTTCTTCTTACATCATTCTACCCAAAATCGCAAACAAACGAATCTACTGTTCTTTTTATTGTGAAAGTAACAGAAAGTGGATGAGAGGAAAAATAATAAATCACTTTATTTATTCTGTCCAAATAGAGTCTCTTGATTTTTCTGACATATTTCAAATTAAACCAAAAAATGTATGTTTATCTATCAGAAAAAATTTCAAAATTTCCGAAACATAATTTAGAAGCTCGCTTATCAGGTGCCATTCCTTTCATTTTATAATTTTGGACTAAAGAATGTTTAGCCGATTTTGGTTCTGAAATTTTGAACTTATCTTTTAATATTATTATCAAAAATTTCATAAATAACATTTTTTTCGTTGATATGGAAGATCACGAAGAGATGTTCAGTATGGATTATTTTTTGAGAACTTATTTACACTCAGCCTCAGTCATTGCGGATGTATGTGTTCCCTACTATCCCTCTGAAGAATAAAATTTTTTTTTATTTCAATTGTTTTATATATTTAAAAATTTTTTCAGTGCATTATTATTCTTGAACATTGATATTTTTATTTCCATGATCTAATGTATAACAATGTTCAGGCAGATACATTTACTTTTTGATTGATTTCATTATCATCCACTTTGTGTTCAAAATTTATAGTGTTTATATAAAATAAATTTGTCATTACCAGTATGTATTTGTTTTATTATTTAATATTTATAATTTATACACATTCCACAAAATTTTATTCTTATTGTAATTCAATAATTATTTCATATTTTATTTATTCACATTCCACAAAATTTTATTCTTACTGTAATTAAAATTGTATCGTTTAAGAAAACTTTTATTCTTTTTTATAAAAATTTTTTTTCTAACTCTATCATATAAATAAAATAATTCTTATACTCATTTAAATTTTCTTATGTAAGAAAAATTTTATTCTTTTCTATAAAAAATTTTTTCCTAATAATTCTATCACGTATGTAACTATTAATTAACACAAGAAACACTTCTAATAAAAATTTTTTTATCAAAACAAACACTTTTATTCCTTATTTTGGGCTTTTTTATTATATTTACAATATTATATTAAAACACAAATCTATGATATTAACAATCAAGGGTTGTTTCGTTCAATCTTATTTATTAATTTTGGCTGTAACTATTACAAATGAGATTATTTATGAAAAGATTTAACTCAAACTTATACAAATTCAAATAATGTTTCCTTTTATTAAATTAATGAATTTTGTATCAAATTTAATTTTGTTAAATGATATTGACATATTGATAATGTGAATGGACATGTATATTGTGAAAAGTCTGTGTAAGAAGAGTCTTATCGAGAAATAATATTTTTATTCATAATTCATGGATTAATTATTCATTATCTTATTTATTTATTTTTGTTTTTAACTCTAACAAACGAAGTATAGAAAGATTTAAGTAAAATTTATATTTCTTCCGTATTTATTTCTATACAAATAAAGGGGCTTAAGTCAATTTTTTCATTTCAAGTCACATATGATAACCATAGATCCCTTTTCTCATTCCAAGTCACATATTTTCACCATAGGTCCCTTTTCTCATTCCAAGTCACAACTTAACCTAACCTAACCTAACCACCAGCGTTGCACTTTTTCGTTGCATGTAGCTCCCTTTTTACCCCCCTACTATACTCAACGCAACCCAACCTAACCTAACAACCAGCGTTGCACTTTTTCGTTGCATGTAGCTCCCTTTCTACCCCCTACTATACCCAACCCAACCCAACCTAACCTAACCACCAGCGTTGCACTTTTTCGTTGCATGTAGCTCCCTTTTTACCCCCCCCCCCCTACTATACCAAGACCGCGGAGAAAGACGTAGTTCTACGTCAAAATGCAAAACCATATTTTTTTATATATTAATATAAAAAATCCGATTTCTTAATTGAAAAGAATTAAATTACAAAGTATTTTTAACCAGTATTCTGTACTTTTTTTCGACTTGATTTATTTTACCAAAATAAAGAATGAATGTATTATATAATGGGGTTCCAATATATTTCACATTTAAAATCCAATGTAATGTTGAAGTTTTTGTTCTATTAAAAATTTAAAACAAATCATGTAATTGATGGGTTTAAAAGTACTAGTTACCACAAATTTTACAATATTGCTGATGATTTCAAAATATTGCTTATCTAAAATTGAAATTTGAGTTACTCGAAATCTCAGTAAAAAGTATCAAATTTTTATAAATAAATACATAAATAATTTTTTTTGTTTCCTCAAAATTAAAACACTTCAAATTAGAATGTAAAACAAGAAAATCACAACAATTTTTCTATACATTGTTTCTATTTTTCAAATTCATAAATTTTTCAAAATTTTTCATACTGATTTCAGAAAAAAAATATAATTATAGGTTGAATGCAATAAAACGTTTTTCAAACCGAACATTTTTTTATTTGTAGAACAACATCAAGAACACTTCAAGATTAAAAAACAATATTTTAATTCGCTGCTAAATATCTGATTGGTTGAAACTTTCGACTCAAATTTTTTTTTCGACTCTGAGTTTTCTGAAAAACTACAAAGGACTTTTTTCTCAGAAAAATAAGTAGAATACTTTGGTAAACTTTTGCACCTGGTTTTTAACCCGACACCTCATAAGAGAGCGTTTATTGGTTAAATTTCAAACTCGAAAATCTTTTAGTTAATTTTGAGTTTTGTAAAAAATGGGAAAGGAAATATTGTCTTAAAATTTCATCAGAAATTAATGGCTTTCAGGCAGAACGCAAACTGTGGGACTCCCTGTATAATGGCGGAAAAAAATTAAATTCCATTAGCATAACTACTAATAGTATTAAAAAAGAACATAAAATGTAGCAAAGAAATTTCCGAAAAGTTTTACAAGTCGTAAGTCTCCCCAAAACTTACTTTAAATATTTTCTTTAGTGAGAAACGTTTTAGGATTTTTATCAGAAAAAAAGGTAATGGATTATTCTCTTATAATAATCAGATGAATAAACGATTATTCATCGTTTTCAAATTGAATTAAGGTTAATCGCCCATTTTCCATCGCCTACTTCCTGTACGTGTATGCCTGTCTCCTTTTCTCCCTCAGCTATCCTCTCTCTCTCATCCAATCCTGGTTCTATACCATCGTTCTCTTGAACACATATGGTATCCTCTTCATTTTCGTACTAGAGACATTAACGAAAAATATTGTTTAAAATTAATGATCGATTGAAATTTTTAATTTCAAATGCAAATCTACACGGGCACCAAAAATGAACAGAGTCTTGGCTAGACAATAGGAAAAAATCAAGCGGCCCGTTTTAGGACAATAGAAAAAATAGAACACCCATTTTAAAAACGGGCCACCAGATTTTTTCTAATTGTCTAGCCCAGACTCTATTCGTTTGTAGTGAGCTTGTAGACTCGCCCGGATTTTTCCAGAAGTTTTAAATAAATTCCGCAAAAGGACGACACTTTTATTCTGGTTACACATAGTCCAAATCACCTCTGCTTCAATGTAATGTTGTTCTGGTTCAGGAACATCTGACGAATTCACCGGTAACTTGTCTGCTTTATTTTTCTGTTTTTTTTTTGCTTTTCTCTAGCATTTTTTCATCTTTCTTCCCAGGCTTTGCATTTTTCTCTCTTCTATCTGACTTTTCTGCCCTATACTATAAAAAATAATTCGTAAAATTACTATTTTCCACGTAACTAAAACTGGCTATTTTAGAAGTAGTATTTTTAGTAGACGTTGGTAAAACTACACTAAGTATAAAAGTATATTCACAATTATAATACTATCATATTTTCTAGATAATTGCTAGTTTAATTACCAATTCCTCGTAAAAATACGACAGTGAGAGTTTTTACTACTTTTAAAGTATTTCCCAGTTTTAGCTAAATAAAAAGTAATAATTTTACAAGAGCGTTGTAAATTTACAGTCGTGTAGGTGAATTTACATCGCACATTCAAGTTTTTTTACGATTCTCTACTTATCTGACAAATGAATCAGTACATTTACAACTTTCATTGTAATAAAATTTTACTATAGTCTAGTAGAGCTACAAACTATTGGTACTAATTTTACGAATTATTTTTTACAGTGTACGTACTTTTCTATCATAAGGCGTTGTAGCATACTCTTTTTGGTAGCCTGTTGTATTTGACTTTTCGCCCGACAATCCTCTCTTCTTTTTTACAGGTGGCTTTTCAATTTCAGGGTCAGTCTTTTGATCTTAAAAAATATAGTACTTTTCATCGCTTAATTATAAAATCACCTCTTGAAGAAATTCCAACATAACAACTTCAGCTCTGCACAATCAGAAGTTTCTGTATAGAGTTTACTATAAACTCCCAATGAGTACCTAATGTCCTGAAATCGAGTGCTCGGGATAAATTTTTTCTTCTTACGGGAGCTTCGTTGTATTTTAATGAAACTCCCACGGGATGGTTCAAGGGCGTTTCTTAGAATTTAGTGAAATGTTAAGGTAAAAATAATAGGAGCTTCATGGGAGTTACACAGAACTTCCCTACAGCGTCTTGGGAAGATGAAATGCAAAAAATTGGCATTTCATCTTTATTTAGCATTAAATTTAGCATGTAGCTAAAGCTGAAGAGGCACAAAGTCCATGGGAAGAAAAATAACGGTGGACCTACAGACAGTTACTTAAGTTTCAATCCAATAATAAATACATTAAAATTCTCAATAAAGTATTTGAAATATTAAAAATTCATCTACGTTTATGCAATAATTTCAGTGTAACTCTATGGCAATATTGATAGTGCTGAAAAATTGACCCTCACATGCATGCTCTGCCATTTTTTAGCGAAGCTCATGTATTTACAGTTCAATTTACTTTTTCTCTTCTGCTTCTGTTTTCGTCGAAAGTTTAATACTTTTATGCCACTTTCTGAGTCATCATCTGTGAATAAATTTTGTTCTTTATCTGATCTTATTGCTTTTTCGTACGCTGCTATATCGTTTTCAATGTCATTCTGCATTTCACCTATTTTAAATCATTTTTATAATACTACGCTCTAAACAGTTACATCATTGTTCTTCTACAAGAAATTCTACTTTTTAACGCTTCTACGTAGAATGTAACTCGTGATTGATCAGAATCTGGCAGTCAATGTTTGCATTTTTTGCAGTACATAGTTTGATAAACGCGCTACTAAACGTGTGTCCTGAACATGAAGTACCGTGTGTATCTCAGAGCCATGTTGTTCCCAGCCTTCGAACGACTCACTCAGAAAACATCGTCCCCCCCCGTGAACGGCAAAATAAGCCTCTGCGATACACAATATACTATTTTTACGCAAAACAAATATTGAAAGGTTGGAATATATTTCATGGGATCTCGTGCAAGCGTCCGTTTTAGCAAAGACGATGGTTCCAGCCTGAGGCGAAGCCGTAGGTTAACATTTTTTAAGCTCATATCAACGCTTGCACTAGGTCACACACAATGTATTTTCCACGAGAGTCAAGAAATAGGCTTAAAGTTGCATTTGTATACATGATTTGCTTCATGTTAGGTGTAATCGTGAAAGCTGCGAAACACATTCACTTTATGTTCAAAAATATTAATAATAACTTTAGTACGGACTTGTAAGGCTGCAGTTGTAGATCGCTGATTTCGTCTGCTTATAGAAACTTCTCAGAAAATCCTCCACATCGATCCTAAAATAATGATATTTATATACAGGGTGTTCCGAACTTCACGTCCTGCCCGTAAACCACCGATTTCTCACGAAATTCTAAGACAATTTTGCACAAAACTCAAAATCAACAAAGATATTCGAGTTTGAAATTCAACTAATAAACGTGTTCTCACGAGGAGGGGCGATAAAAACTACAGACCTAAATTGACAAATATTTTCTAAAAATTTTTCTGAGTAGAAAAGTCCTTTGCAGTTTTTCAAAAAACTCAAAATCAAAAAATATATTGGAGTTTAAAATCTGAGATATCTGATTGGTTGAAACTTTCAACTCGTATGTCTTTTTTGATTTTGTGTTTTTTGAAAAACCGCAAAGGACTTTTCTACTGAGAAAAGTGGGCAGAAAATTTTGGTAAATTTTAGTTCGTGCCTTACATCCCCACTCCTCGTGAGAGAGCGTTTATTAGCCCAGTCACTAGAGACTTTTAGATAGAAAAAAATAGGGCAAGCGAGTTTTTGACGCAGAAAGTTCACATTTGGTGTCATAATTTCGGATCCATAGTCTTGCCCTAAAATATTGTCCCAGAACATGTCCAAATATTGATTTTTTGTTTTTCGTGATTTCCGCGGAAAGTATTCGTTTTTTCAAAAAAAAATCAGTAGAGAGCAAAATTGTAGACAATTCAATTCTCTACTTTTTTTAATTTAGCGACTTTTTTGACAAATCATTACTTATCGCTGTTCTGTAATGAAAAAGTAGCAATAATTTTTTTTCGAATAGTTGAGTCTATGCTATTATTAAAATATATTTCGTTGTCTTCGAATACAATCATTACAAGAACGTACTCGTTTCTTGCCAGCTCTTGTGTTTTCCGTCTGATAAGAGCGTTTCTCTTCCGTATTGGCTGTGATTGTCTTTTATAACTGTTTCCTTTCATGATAGCCGCATATGCCATGTTTTGCTTTTTTATCTCGATGTTCAGTTTGTCTACATATAAAAAATTTTATTTATTTGAAGTGAGTTTGAAGACGGGGTATAACTTCGAATGCTACATTTTCTATATTGAGAAAAATTAATTTCCATGAACGTATAAATAACAGTATATTGTGTGTTTTTTGGAACAAACTTAGAACTTTGGACATGAGAAAGAAGGTAAAAGAAATTTCAAATACAGTTAATTTCGTTATAATAAAACCAAAATTGTAGTTGACATAGCGCTCTGAATTTCAAAAATCGCCAAATTTTGGCTAAAAAATCAATTTTTTTCCATAAACATTATTTTGAAATGGACAACTGTTAAAATGTCTAACAAGTAAAGTTATTATCTCTGGTTAGTACCTTTAGTTGCATAAAAACAGTTTTGATGGAAGTACGTGAGGAAAAAAAATGAAATTGAATGGGGGCATACTAGAAAAAACTGATTTGTCGCAATATCGCGAAAACAAGAGCTGATTGAGCAAAATGATGGTCGTATTTGAAATCAGCGTGGTCGAAGTACACGAAATAAATTACTAACCTGCAGGAAAATGGCTATTGACCTGTGTTATATTTACTGGAAATACTATTAGTAATGGGTTAATATTAATAGTTATTACTAGTTGGTTTATAATGTATTTCTACTCGCTCAGAACCAGGCCCGTGCAACTGCCGTAGTTCGCGATTTACGATGTTACCGCACTGTGGGTCACTTACACATGAGACGCTCTGTTCATGTGATAACAAGGACAGTCGATGCGCTCTCTCTCTGAGCGCTCACGTTTTGCTTCGGCCGTTTCGGCTTGACGGGTTGGTGCGGGCGGGAAGGGCCGAGGGGTGAGGTTGGTGAGGTGTCAATGAAATACTAGACACCGGGCCATCGAGCCAAATATGATTTTTAACGCAACTGAACGCTGCTCTATCGAGTAATTACCCGATCACTTGCATCCCTGCATACTTTAAAGTTATAAATACTCGTGATGTTTAGCAGTTGAAAAATACATTTATTATCAATACAAGGGAAACTCATTTTTAACAAAAGTATCCACATTGCAAAAATAATAAGTTGTAGCCGTTGTAGCTCTTAAAAAGCTTATAATAAAATATACTGATAATTTGTTTCTGATAAGATATTTTTTTAGTAGTAACGAACTTTATTATTGCTCTTATGACTTACCTGTGAATAAGATTTCATATATTTTACAGATTAATATCATATTCCAATCACGATTCCCAAGAATCATTTGTATTACGAATAATCCCTAAACTGTCTGAAAATTACTTTGTACTGCTATCCCTGTATCTCTTTTCCAGTAAGTTTTGAATAAATTCTTGTTTACTGCGAATTCTTATCAGTGGTTCTGAATTTCTTCGAGTGAGAATCCTGCAAATCAAACTAGAGTGTAAATTTCATTCTAAATAAGTTAAGTTTTAACAATTTTAGAGTGATCCTTTTATTTAAGAAAAAGAGTGATACTCAACTAAATTTTTTCAAGTGAAGTATCACTTTAATCTGTGTTATGTGTCGCTCGTAAAGATTGAAATTTTCATTCGAGTTTGATTAGCAGGTTTCTTATTCGAATTAAGACGAATCTTCACTTCATGAAATTTGTAGAGGAAAGATAAGATTCGTAGAGAATGTACTTCTAGTGATTCTGAACCTAATAAAAACTTTATATAAAATCATTGTGAAGATACTTACAGTGAAATTTTACTCAATTTGAATAAAAATCGTGCTCTCAAACTTTCTTCGACGTAAAATTCTGCAAATCTAAATGAAGGGTGAATTTCACTTTCAATAAGTGAAATTTCACACATATTACATTAAAGTGAGGCTTTGCTGGAAAAATTTAGGGACTATCACCCTTTTTTAAAGTGAAATATAACTGAAACGATTAAATCTGTACTCATTTTGAGTGAAATTTCCACTCGAATTTGATTACCACCATTTTTACTCGAATTGAGTGCAAATTTACGTGAACAGTTCCAGAGTGATACCTTATTCGAATTAAAATGCAACAAATCCACTCAAGTTTTTGCAAGTGATATATCAATCTAAGATAGGTACCATTTCACTCGTTAAAAATGAAATGTACGCTTGAGTTTCATTTGCAAGATTTATATACAATTCTGAATTGACTTAACTTTTACTGAACATATTAATCGGTAACTGAACTGGGAGTTAATTAAAACTGCAAACATTTTTTCGTAAATAATTTATTCCACTTTATAAAGTATAAAGTAATCGTTATAAAAAAAAAATTTTTTTTGTAATAGGGAACGGGAGATTAAAATAAAGAAATACTTGAATATTAAAAAAAACAAATTTTAAGATGAAAAAATATTACACATTAACACATAATAGTAATGGGAAAAAATTTACTTTCTGGGAATTGATTAATTAACAGTCAATTTCGACAGTTTTTTTGGTGTCGACTTTTTTTCTCGATATCTTTTGAATGTCTTACAAATTGTCTAAGTCGAATCAGTAAAAAAGTTTGTACAGCCACTGAAATCACGTCAGTTTCGTGTTTTTACAAGGAAAACTAGGAATGCACTTTTCTATAGCTTCATCCAGGACAAGGACCATACGACTTGTTGGCCTTGCTTGGGTGAGCTAACAAGATAGTGACGGTCCCTTGAATTTAAGGGTACAGGTTTTTTTAAAAAATTTGACAATGTTTATTGACTGCTTAGTCATTTGTCTCACCCGTACCTACAGGCAAATATTATTCAATTTTTTGTGATGTCGTTGGACATTTTTCCAAAGAAATAATTATCTTGAAAAGGACCAAAGAAAGGTCGAAAACTCGATAAATTTCATCTGATTTTTTCATAATACAATTTTTGGATCGAAGGGATCAAAAAGTTTTTTATCTTCATATTAACTCTATTCGAGTAAGCCTTTTTCTCAGTGTACAACGATCTTTTTTATCTCGCGCTGGCCGAGAAGGCGTTCTTCGAGCACATTGTAAACGCGATTTGAAAAATACGTTTTAAACGCTATTCTTTGAACACGTTTGAAATGCGTTCAGGATCTTCAGGATGCTTTGATAGCTTTAATATAACAAGTTAGGAATGCATTTTGAACGTGTTCTTGTTTGTCACCGGTAGAAATTACATGACATTTAATTTTCTAACAGTTTTGAAGGTGACATTGCGAACAAACGCAGTTTGAAACACCGAATACGTCTCATGTACAAACACTATTTTTCTTTGACGTCATCATTTAACCACAGCCATATTAATAATAAATGTACTTTTCGCAGCATTCAGCTGACGTGAAAGTGTACAATCCTCCACCTGTTGAGGCGTGAAGATATTTGGTAGACTGGGTTTCATTTCATGTTTTGCTAAAGCCTGAAATGTTAAGAGATGACCTCGGTAATCTCAGATTTTTCATGCTACTTTTGTTGTACTTTTGCTTAGACAATGAAAAGATTCCTTGCCCCACAAAAAATGTTCTGTTGTTGCCAATCATCATTTTTTGTTAGAATGAAACATTTTTTCGTATATTATGGACAAAGATGGAACTTTGCACGTGAATTTGTCGACAAATTAGAAATAAAATATCGTGTTGCAACTTTTGACAATGCCTATTTCGACGAAATGGTTACAGTTCGAGGCTTTGCCTCGTACTGTAACCTTTCGTTTTTCCCATACGAACATTGTCAGAACTCGCAATAGTATACTATTACTACATATAAGCCCTGGTAACCCCTCCGAGATATCGTGAAATATCTCGGCCCGAGACACCTAGAAATTGTTTTCTGTTTCAAAAAAACTTTTTTTGGTTTGACTTAGAATGATAAAACAAGCACGAAAATGACTCACTTACTTTATATTTCTAGTTTTGTAAATAAGTAACAAATAGGCCGAATTCCACATCATATATATATATATATACAGGGTGCGCCACCAAAATCCGGACAAATTCAACAAAAAATTCATTACAAATATTTGTCATGAATAAATTTATTTAAAAAAA
>JAPYZL010010782.1:0-10055 GCA_030522825.1 Platygaster orseoliae | reverse complement strand
AAAGTTTTTTGTGAATCACTATCTATGTGACTGTGTTCTTGAAATTTGAGTATGTAAACAAGGTAAAGTCTGCAAACGTGATTGAAAAATTTTGTTTTTTTTATTTTAAGCAGAAATTTTTTTTTTAAGTTTTTGTATAGCTATACATGTAGTATGATAAGTCAGGTTCATGCAGGTTCATGTATGTCACGTGACGTCATGTCATGTCACGAAAAAATCATCTCGTCACATGACCGTAATGTGACCGTTACCTGACAGTCATGTGACCGCATGACCGTCACGCTACATCGCTAGTCGCTGTGAGTCTTTTACCCCCTCCTCGGTAGTTTTCTTCATGCATATACCATTGTACATATGGATACATATATATTCCGCAAAATCCTTACACACACTAATCGACAACAATCAGCAAATCGCGTACGGAACGGTGTTCATCCGTAGGTAGATTTGAGGCATTTTTCTGTCGCGTTAAACGGATCGCTTTTTGTGACCTTGGATCAAGTCACAAAGCGGGATTCGCTTTTCGCAGAGGAACAGGCTCGCTCCGTTTGCGTCTTCTAGCCGCTGCCACGGATTCCAACGAGTCGTGAGTATCCTCAATCATATTGGACACTTTTTCCCTAATCCTTTTCGACATCGACCGGTCGCACTTCGGGCGCCCCACCTGCGAATACCAAAAATCCCATTCCCGGATCCACCACGTCCTTCCTCGAAATCTCCATTCGGTGATTGATGATTTCCCTGGAAATTTTAAGCTTTTTCACACCCTATGCCGAAAGTTAAAGGGAAAGCATTACGCGCAGAAAATGGCTGCCGGCCGGTTTCCTCGTGTCCGGGAACGTGGAAAAACGACGCTTCTTCGAGTTTCCCGAAACGACAAATCTCGGCAATTATAAGGGATGACGAAAAAGTTGAAAATTCGGGTTTTCGTTACAGTGGCTTCCGGTTCTGTTAGTTTACGAAATTGTGACGGAACAATATGTTATTGTAATTTTACAATGGGAGGATGAAATGCTTGTCAGTGATGAAGCATTTTTGTAAATTCGCGAAAAGTTTGTGTTTGTAAGACATGTTTGACGATCAAAAAGCACTGTGATAGATTCGTGCAGATTCGTGATAAATTCAGATAATTACTTGAAACTGATGATTTTTGTGCGTTAAGTAATTTTTTTATTAGTGTTACTTTCAGTTATGCATAATTGATTAAGTTTGAGAATTTAGGTCAAAAGAAATACTAGATATTGACATTTACTTTTTATTCAAGGTTTTCAAGGCTTAGTTCTTACAAATCAAAGTTATTATTCATAGAAAATTTTGATATAGTTAAAACAAAAAAATTGTTTGAAAATCTGTCGCTACTCAAAATTAGAAAGTTATGTAATTCAATTATATAAATTACAAAAAAAAAAAAGAATGGAAAATCTAAAAACTAATGTTCAAACCTTTTTCCATTAAAAAAAAAAAAATTATTTGAAGTAAAGGATTCCAAACTTTTGATTTTGAATTATCATTATAATTTTAATATATTTTTTCAAACAATTCGTATTTTAACAAAAAAAAAGTTTTTATGTATAACTCTCTGCTTAGTAAATTTTTAATAATATTTCAATTGTATGTAATTTCTCATGAATTTTGGAATTGGAAACAGGCTCTTAATTTTTTTTTGCACAGAATGAAAAACATTCAAACGTCTGGATAATGAATTATCAAAATCTGTCACATTGACCCAAGAAAATCTGAAATAGCAAGATCTTTATTTCGAAAATTTAATGTTTCAAAGATGCGACACCGTTTTTTGGAAAATCCCTCAACATTTGTATTTTGATATTTGCTCTCAACCTCTCATTTATGCTATTGTTCATATTGTTGAATAGAAAATTTATAACGAAAACTTAGTACTCCCTCTCAAAAACTACTCGAAATTTGTACTTTTTCTATTGTAAAGAACGATGGAGGACTTGCGCCATCCTCAGCAAGTTCCACCTGGGATGCTGGTGCACATTAACAACGTCCAGAGGAGAAACCGATCTAGGATGCACACAATGCATGCGTTAATGTCCGAGTCTCTTCCTTTGGATGAAGCGGCTCGCCTTGAAATGAAGGCATTACCGAACAAGACTCCGGTGTCGGTGCTCCAGGAACTACTCTCACGTCGAGGCACCACCCCAAAGTATGAGCTCGTTCAAATTGAGGGTGCCATTCATGAACCAACATTCCGCTATAGGGTGACCGTCGCAGATGTTGTTGGTGTGTATTTTAGTAAAGTAGAATTTCCTGTTTTGAATTCTCCTTCGAACTTGATAATTGGGATGATTCAGGTAACAAAGAAGGTTCGATCGAAGGAGAGCCGATGGTTTCTGCAATGGGGACAGGGAGGTCCAAAAAAGAAGCTAAACACGCTGCTGCTAAAGCAGTTCTTGATAAGCTCATTGGAATTCATACTGAGGCCAGTGACGCCCCACTTCCTAATAGTATTCCAGAGTAAGGAATTTAGGTTTCTTGTACACTGGCTTTAAAAAGATTGTTTTGTTTAATTTTTAAGGCTCAAGAGTTTGGTATGAAATTACTTTGCACCGAACAGAGTCATTAGAGATGCTTTTTTTGTGAGATTTGAAACCATTAGCTGCTTGTTGAGTTTGTATTTTTGCTCTTTTTTTTTGTTGGAAGGAAATGTTTTTGAGAGAATGGACACTTGAATGAGACCATCCTTGAGACATTTTCCTGCTTCTGGTGATTTGATCAATAAAAATTAAAAAGCATGATTTAAGACATGGTGGTGGTGTATGTGGGTTGGAAAAATTATGTTTTGTTATGGTGTACAAGTATTGTATATGAATAAGAAATTTTTTGTTTTGTTTTGTTTTGTTTTGTTTTGTTTTGTTTTTTTGTTAATATGTATATTGAAATCAATATATGAGAAAACACTTCCTTGAACTTTGCGACTTTTGTTTTGTATAAAAAAAGTTGATTTTTGCAACAACACAAACTTGTCATTCCATTCAGGGCGCTATAAAAAGGGTTTTGAACTAACTTAAAAAATTTCATGAAAATTTATCGCTTAGTTTTCAAGCAATCCCGTCCACTGATTTTAAATCTGATTTCAGACCACTGATGAGTTACGGTGCAATATCTCCGCCATTTCTCAATTTTCTTATGTGAAAAAATTACCAATAGTACTTTAATAGTACAAAATAAACATGAAAAAAATTCACTGACAATCGACCACCTTTTTCTTGCTGAAAAAAAAAATAAAAATATGGGCAATCTTCAGCCGTTTACATAACCCTCCCCCCTTAATATTAAAATATCTGTTTTTTTTATTACTCATTAATTTTATTATTTTCATAATTTTTATACGCAATTACAAGGTTTAAAATAATATCATATTTATATACTATGCAAATAATAAAGCTTGATGCTTTTGAAAAGAAAATTGCGGAATTAGATTTGTTGATAAATTTTTCATGCTGTTTCAGAGTCACAATTATTTATAAATATTGGAAGAATATCATATTACTACCATGCTTCAATTTTATCAAAACCTGTAGATAAACTCAAATTTTCTAACCAATTTATTTCTCCAAAGAGTTTTAATAATTTTCTTGATGCTGCGTCACATAAAATAAAATACTTAGAAGCGGTACACAGAGAGAAAAAACGCTGTTTCATGCTACGACTCTACAGTCGTTTAGAATGACGAAATGTTGGATCGGGCGAAGCGAGGACGATTGTGCTTTGAGAACACAGTCTTCCTCGCTTTGAACGCTGATGGGCGTGGCCTATTCGAGAAAGGCAGTGGAAAGCCAGAATGCCTGTGCTTTCATAACACAGTCATTGTAGCTTTGAACGTCGGAGCAGTGTCGTCGTTTCGAATAGCGTTTTTTCTCTCCGTGTATGAATAAAGACTATAATTAATGGCAAATCACTTTATAATCTGTTTAAAAAACTAATTTGACTGTTAAGTATACGAAGTTTTTTTTTTTTGATTAAAGAATTAAAGTTCATTTTTTTAAATTTCACAATGATTCATTAACAATTTTTAGAAACGAGATTTGTTTCATTTTATTTGACTCGGTTCATCATTCTGGAGAAGGGGCCAAACTTAAATTTTGTAAGACTTTAAAGGGGGCGGGGGGGGGGAAGAATTTGACCAGATCTTACGAAATTTTACATGGGGGTTGAGGGGGTCATTAAAAATTTTACGCAAGAAAAAAAATGCCTATATTGTAATGAATATGCCATTGAAAAAATAACTTTTTTCCATTGTAATAGAAAAAAAATTGATTTAACCCAACATCCCTTTCATTAAAAATATTTTTAGTCGACATGTATTCGCTCAATAAAAAAATGACCAAAAAAGTAATTTAAAAGCTTAATTTTTTATCATATTTATGATTTCAGTGAAATAAAATTTCGTTAAAAAGTTATTGGCAATTATCGCTGGTTTTTTTCTTCAAAAAATAAAAAGTTTCTCTTCCATAATAATAATAATAATAATAATAATAAAGAATACTGTGTGATTGAGAGTTTATAAAAATTATACACCCATTTGAAGTGTTAGTAACATTCAGTATTCAAAGAGATGTGAATAAAATGATATTAGTAGTAATAATGTGTTTTATTTACACAGCAGTATTGTATATTTATTCAAGATTTTTACGGTAATTTACGAATATTTCGAGCTTACGTAAAATTTCAAGACAGGTTCGACTGGATCTTACGAAATCTTACATAAGGATAGTGGGGTGTTAAAAATGGCTAAAAATCGTCTTACGTAATTTATGTACGGCCCCGAAGTATAATTTAGAAAGTATGTGATTATCAAAAATTATAAAATTATCCATTTTTTTATTTAAATAGTAGATGTAGTACAAGTGAAACTAAATGAACAAAGTTGTTCCATTTGATTTTTTAAGAATTCTTGTAAAAATCATTTTGGTTCACAAACTCCTGATTTTCATGATAAAATATCAACTTTTGAGTAAAGTGTCAATTCCGAGATCGAGAAACTTGTAAAGGAGTGATATGATTAATCTATTTCAAACATAAAATAACTCATACATTATGTAGATAAAATAACGAATCAAGTTATTGTTTTTTGGTTTTTGAATACTGATGCACACTTTTTTAAATATTTCTTATTGGGATTTTGTTTAAAAGTGTCTGATGTTTTGTAAACTTGAATTTTACAAAATATTAATTTGCAAGCTTTCATCATCTTGAAAACTCACCAATACATAAGTTTGGGATTTTTGTCTCATTTATAATGACGTTAGTTTTTTTTTATCGTGAAATAGTATATTACATTACTAGGACTAGTGTGATTATGGTCCTCGGCTTCACCTCGGACCACAACCCTCACACTCGTGAAAAATGATTTTGCGTCCGAGTAATGTACGATATTTTACAGTACGAGTACGGTAATAGCGTTTTCATAACATGAAACGGTACAATTATGACGCTATAACTGTACTGGTGCTGTAAAATATTCTAAGTAGAGAACAGTATGTATAAATTATTAATTAGGGAGGTTTTTCGTTAGTTATTTATGAAACAATCTTTGAATCATATACACATACACATACAATAGCTATTTTCTTGCTCACAGGTGTGAACATAATTTTTCATGTTGAAGGCTCTAAAATCGTGATTTGGCGTTCTGCACAGGGTGTAGAAATTACGATTGTAGAGCGCCTGAAACATGAAATAGTTATTTTATGTATGATATGTAAACTGATACGATTCTTTTTGTTTGAGTAATTCATAATTAACCCTTAATTACTAGGGCTTCAAAATTTAACGTATCTACTAGGATGGGTCAAAATGACCCATGCTAACTTTGAAATGTAATAACTCTGGATCCAATGCACATAAACAAATGTGTTAGCTATGGAAATGTAGCTTAGAGTCTTACCTTTATAAATATTATAGTTGAAAATAAGAATATTTATTATACATATATAACAAATATTTTACAAAATATGACACAACTTTCCGAAAAAATCACTTTTTTTTAAATTTCGTTATATAGCTTGAAAAAAATTTTTTTTTAATACCATATTGTAAAACATAAGGCTTATGAGTTGTAGTTTAAGGCTTTTATACCGATTTTTCCGAATTTGAAAAAAAAAAAATTTTTTCTACAAACTAAAAATTAATGAATTTTCAACTGGCGCTAACTATGATATTAGCACGGATTATGGAAAGAACAAACATTTTATCACACGAAAATCTTTATTGATTTATCATTACGAATCACTTTCTGAATTTTCAACATCTGCAGGTTTTTCGGCTGCAGCATTTATGTCGGACGCACGGCAAACCGACGAGCGCGTGGAGCGCATAGCCATATTTTGAAAAGATGCAATAACGACTTCATCAGTGCGAAATTTACCATAAGTTAATTGCTATTGAAGAATTAAAATATTTGCTAAATATGTAACCAGAAAAATTAACGATATTTGCCTTTGGATTGATTCTGTTCGAGTATGATTTTTGTAGCACGTCTACTAGGACGGGTCAAAATGACCCAACACGAACTTTAGACAAGCCGGATTCGGCTGATAAGGACCAACTGGCCAAAAACAATGCAGCCCGGCTGTAGTGGACCTTTTCAAAATTTTTTACCCCCCATTCGACCAAACCTGATTTACCGCGTTTTTAAGTTACAGCTTATTGAAAAAAAAGGCCGGGTCATTTTGACCCGTCCTAGTAATTGAGGGTTAATTATGGCATCTTTAAGGTGTAAGGTTAAGCAATTTTTATAAAACCGTATTGACATGCTTTCATATACGATTTCATGAATAATTAACGTTTAAAAAAAATTCATGTTGTTTTTGGATTGATGTTTTATCAATTAATGTTGAATAAATGCCTGCTTACTTTTGAAAAAGTCTTATGCTTGAGAAATTTTGCATATTTTAGTTAACTACATGTATCTTACAAATATGCTAATTAAGTATTATTTTATACATAAACACTCGTTTTAGTAATTCAGCGTTCATGAATCTTTGTTTTTATAGACCAACCTTTTAAGTATTGATGAGAACAAACTGTACATGCTGAAAATCTGATCAATAGCTCTAATTACAAGAAAATACTTCAAAATACGTTGTTTTTTACTTCAATTAAATGTTCTGATAATTCTTGTTTAAAAAATGAAGGTTCGAAAATGAAATCTCGATGCAACAAAAATAGTTAACTTATTCTCGAAAAATGTTACGTTATAGTAAATTAAGTTCCCTATTTTAAAGCATGAAGCATTAAACAATTTTTTTTATCTAAGAAGGTCCCTCAACTGTCATGTATCAAACTTCTATTTATTTATTTGGAGAAAAATCGAATGCAACTTACCACAAAAAGTCCTGGCGTTTTTTGTTTGTTTTTGTTTTTTTCTTTAAACCTAACCATACCCAAAAGTATAGTTTTTTCAGTATTTTCACAACAAAAGAGGTCACCGAGTTTTTCTTTTTTAAGTAGATCAAATTTTTAAACAAATTTCAGTTTTTGGGTTTTCTTCATCTTCTTGCTAATATCTTCTAAGCTACCTGCTTAGAAAGATTGTGTATGTTCTACATAATGAAGATATTAAGCCATTTTTTTTAGTAGCGAGAATGATGTAAAATTAAAACTCATTATAATTTCAAAAAACTTGAATAATTTATGAAATTGAAATAAAACCCTGGAATACGTTAACAACTCTTAAAAATCAAAATGACTATTTTTATTGGAAACTTATTTAAACCTTTAATTGAAACTTTAATAAAAATTGTAACTAATTTGAGCTTATTTTTAATTGAATAGTAAAGAAAAAAATTATCTTGAATAAAGTAAAGAGAAATAAGGTAGTGGTAAATTTTATAATTTCATTTTCTAGATCGAGTTCGAATTCTGTCACATTGAGTAATTCACAAATCTATCAAAGTAATTCAAACGTATGTACTTCGTGGATTCAGTTGTAGAAACAAAAAAGATTGATAATAAAAATGAAATTAAAAAAAAAAACTTGAAAGGTCTTCATTATTAAATTTATTATTGAAATCTTAAACTATTCAAATGTCTTTTTAGAAGTTGAAATTGATATTAATGTAAATCATTAAAAAATGTTAAGAACGCACAGTTACGAAATTGCATGTATCGCTTTTACGGAATTGCATGTATTGCTTTAAAAACGCAAAAAGTAGTGTGCAATATTGACTGCTTCATATTTTTCTGGTTATTGTATAACGATTTTTACATTACGCCAAATATCGCAATTTTATCTCATTTTTGTGAAATTTTCTGACAGCCCCCTTTGCTCCCAGAAAATTGAAATACTCACATAATAAAGTTCAACGATTTGGAATTCACAATTTTATGATAAAAGTAACTATATAGGAACTGGTGTTTTTAAAAAGTTAAAAAGTATAAAATTCTTATTTAAGCAACTTAGAAAGTTGGTTCTTGTTAAATTAAATGTGTTAATCCATAACACGGTGCGACACTGAAAGTACACCTGACAAATAACATAGTAAAGGTTGTAGATATAGCCGAGTAATGCATAAAAATATTTATTTTTGTTATATTTTATGTACTCTCTAAATTTTATTTATTTAAAAAAAACGCGTTTTTTAGATTGTACAAGTTGATATATGAATATCTCGGTGAATTTTTTTGCGATTTTCAAAATGCAATACGTTTTAGAAAAAACATTGTCAGGCCTTCAAAATGATGTATGTTAATCTATTGTTCAAACTATTTAGATGTGATTTTTTATCGAACAAAACTGGAAAAGGTGCTATTTTCCTTCATTTTTTTAACTTTGACCATTGTTTATTGCAAAATTTAATCAATTATTCCTCTGTTATAGTAATGTTCAGAGTGTATTTGTTGGGGAACAAATTGATGTCTCATTTGTTAAAATCGGACAAGAATTGAGGAAGTTATGCTATTTTATCTAAAATAGAAAATATGGCCTAGAATGTGTATCCACTTCTGGAACTATTTATAGTCATACCAAAATGCTTCATTTTAAGGATTTTTGAACATTTTTTGTTAAAAAAAAGATAAAGTAACAAAATTAATTCATATAAAAAATGTATGAGTGTTGTTTACTTCTAATCAGAACAAATTAGCTTAATTGTTGGAATTTTTTTTAAGGGGGTCCACTTGTGTGAGAGCAGTATTTCGAACGATTTTTCGGGATTTTTTGTAGGGAAAATTAATTAGAAAATTAAAATAAGTTAAATGTTGTTTTAAAGGTTTATGGTTTTACTATAACTGTAAATTTTTCTAAAAATGTTATCTGAAAGCTCTTATTTATTGAGGGCATTACATGTGACTTCCTCAAAATGGAATATCGAAATGGCGAGCAAGATTCCGCTCGAATCACTTATCCAAAACACAAAAAGTAAAAAGAATCTTTTTTGTGTTTATGTTGTCGATGTACTGACGTCGGTTTTTTAAAAAACTTTTTAAATTAAATAAATGGCATTACATTTCATAAAAATTCATCATTTGTATGTTTTTTTTTTTTTTTTTTTAATATAAAATATATGCTATTAAATAAAATAAAAAAGATATCAAAAAATCGCTACGTGGGTACCTTCAGTTTTCTATATTAATGAGTCAGTTAAAATTTCAAGTCGATCTGTTGAGTACATCGTTTTTAATCCTGCACGCAAATTTCAAAAACGTGGTTTCGAGAAAAACGCGTCTAATAGTCCAAGAGCAAAAATCCGGCTGATTTCATATCGGCTGAAAAAATTATCTAATATTGCTTTCAATGTGTACAATAATAAATCAAGTGACTGCCAACTCAAATCGGTTGTGTTCGTGAGTTAAAAAATGTTTTATCGAGTTTTTTGAACTCGAAATCCGGCTGATCTCATATTGCATGAAAATTTGTGTAAACATAGGAATTTAGGTGACTGCCAATCGAAATCGGTTGCTAAAGGTGACTGCCAGATTAAAAAAGGGTCAAAAAATTTTCGAAAATCCGGTTAATCTCATATCGCCTAAAAAAAATATGCTGTAGCCGAAGAAATAAGAATGTATTTTAAAAGTGACTGCCACTT
>JAPYZL010010780.1:0-10305 GCA_030522825.1 Platygaster orseoliae | reverse complement strand
CTTGGTTCGTGACGTTTTGGATATGTCAAAATCGACCAACTCTTACTGCTAGAGCCATCAACTGAGAAACAGCGAGAACTTAGTTGCGCACCTAATACTTCATAGCCATTATTATGGTAATATTTATTACTACATATTCACCATTAGTAATTTTGATTTCAGGTAAGCCGCAAAGATGGATTTCCAAAACCGAGCCGGTGGGAAAACCGGTGGCGGAGGAGTTGCCTCTTGGTCCGAGAGCAATCGGGACCGAAGAGAGCGTCTCCGTCAACTCGCCTTGGAGACGATCGACCTGAACAAGGACCCGTATTTCATGAAAAACCATTTGGGCTCGTACGAATGCAAGCTCTGTCTCACTCTGCACAACAACGAAGGCAGTTACTTGGCTCATACGCAGGGCAAAAAGCATCAAGCCAATTTGGCTAGAAGAGCCGCCAAAGAGGCCAAGGAAGCGCCCCAAACTCTGGCACCTGAGAAGCCTCGCGTCGAGCCGAAAAAATTTGTGAAAATTGGGCGACCTGGGTACCGAGTGACGAAACAGAGAGACCCCGAAACGGGGCAGCAGAGCCTTCTCTTTCAAATAGATTATCCCGAGGTTGCGGATAATGTTGTTCCTCGTCACAGGTTTATGTCAGCGTATGAACAGAGGGTTGAGCCTCCGGATCGCAAGTGGCAGTATTTGCTGTTCGCTGCTGAACCTTATGAAACGATAGCTTTTAAAGTGAGTTGATGCTTTTTGAGTGGAATATTTTTGGAAGGGATTATTCCAGAAATTTATTGCATTGATTGGATATGGTAATGTCTAAAACATAATGTTTAAATTATAATATCCAAACCATAATGTCTAATAGTACCCTATGACCAACCCAATCGGCCCGTAACTTTTCAGAAACATTTGTAAGAGCTTTCGTTGGAAATATTACATCTTTCAGAAAGCTTTCAGAAATATTTTCAAAATATTATTATTACGAATAGATACCTGATTTCTTTCCGAATTTCGAGCCTTTTTTGAAAGGTTTTAGTTATCTTTTGGAATGCTAACAAGAAACATTACTGATAGATACCAGAAAAGTCTATTTTCCTGAAGTTCCAAACGTTTAAAATTAAACGAAAAAGAAAAATATATGAGTTTTCAGAAAAAAAAACTGTTTCAGCTTCTTTCAAGGACTTTTTAGTCAGAACTGCTAACTGTATAGTCCTCAATCATATATTTAACACAGTCTTCTCCATGACGAGAAATGAGGAATTTATATATTTTTTCTTTTCGTTTAATTTTAAACGTTTGGAACTTCAGGTACATATAAATCTCTCATAAGGTATTAGCAAGGTTTTAGAAAGCCTTTCACCTTCTCAATCGGTACGTAACTTTTCAGAAACATTTACGTCCGATGTAGTTCAAAAATTAAGGTTTTCGAAACCCTTCAAAAATCTTTTCAAAAGCTGTCAATCATCTTTTTGTAAATGTTTTGATTGCAACGTTTCAGTTGAAAGGAATCAAAAATGTTAATACCGTAAAATTCCTAAAAGAGTTATTTTGTTACCTTACATAAAGGTTACAGCAATATTGCTAGTGAAATATTTCAAAATAAATATTTTATATATAATACGCAGGTCACTCTGAAAGTTTTCGGTCTCAAGAAACTGAATTATCGCAGCTTGTTCATTCTTGCGTCATTATACAGTAACACCACAATGGTACACTACAATATGTCTCCCTCAAGTCTTCGCAGTGCTGAAACAGAAATGCCAAAAAACAGCACTTTGTGGACTTTTTCTCCACCACGCCTTATCGCACACTGCGGCAAAAACCCTTCAATTTTTGGAGACGACCCCTGTGAAAATTTTACCACACCCTCCCTATAATCCAAATTTGTCCCCCCCCCCCCGTGACTTTTTGTATTCCCTTTTGTTAAAAAAAGCTACATGGCAAAAGACTCCAAGTCTCTAGATGACCCGTTTTCACTTTTATCGAAGAAATTAAGGCGATTCCGAAAGAGGTCTGGAAAAATTGTTTTAAAAAGTGGTTTGAAAGAATGCAAATGTGTATTGACCATGAAGGGTCATACTTTGAAAAACAATAAACGAATTTTGAAAAAAAGTATGTTTTTCTGGCCGACACCGGATACTTTCAGAGTGACCTACGTATTTCTATAGAAATCTTTCATAAGGTTATAAACACATTCATTACATCATTGATAGAAACATTACAAACGAAAGCATACTGAGAGCTTCTTGAAACATTGTCTGATTTTTGAAAAGCTTTTATGCCGATTTGGAGTAAATTATATCATGTCCAAAAAATATTATAAAACCAGATTCTATCAATTTCGAGATATTTTTTTTACATGTAACATGTTTACAATAGTATAAGCAAGAAATAAAAAAAAACATGTAAAATGCTAAGCTTTAAGAAAATTTTTTTAATTAATGTAAAAAAATTAAATTAAGGAAAAAAAACTTACAAATTTTTATATTATAAAATTTTCGTAATTTTGAACAATGTACGAAAATTTTCTGAAATTCCACATATTAATTTAATTTTTACAATTATATTAAATCTTTGTGTGAGGATCAATTTTTGATTTCATAAAACTTTATAATAATATGAAAATTAAATACCCTTAAATCAATCAATTATTATTTTCTAGTTAAACCGAACCATTAAAATTATTAACGAATAACATTTCTCGAAGTTATATTATATTCTAGATTATTTTTTAAATTTCAAAAATTTTTGATCGTATCCGTATGATAAAACATTTTTTGATTTTTAAAAATGTTGTAGGTATATTGCACAGTATCTGTAATTTTTCGGAATTAAAAATTTTTTCACAATGTACAAAATTTTTTACCATTATCTGAAAGTCATCTAATTATTCAAATTTTATAAAATTTACGACAATCTGGAGAATTATCCTAATGATTTATCATTTTCATTATATTTTAACAATAATAACCGAAAAAAATTCTTTGAAATTTGTGTATAATAATTTTACATAATTTTTTGATACTTTTAAGTATTTGAAATTTTTTCATAAAATTTAAAAAAAACCATAAACTTTTAAAAAAAATACAACTATGATCACAATATACAAAACTTATGAACATCTCTGTAATTCTTCAAATTACTTATAAAATTATTGACTATTTAGAAAATTTTCAATTTCTTCAAAATTTTGAAATTTTGAACATAATACAAGCTAATCGAAAATTTTAATTAGACTAAAATAATAAGAAAATTTGGACATTAAATTGGATGGACATAAAAATCTTTGGTCATTACGGTTTTGAAATTGTAGTTTCCTATCCATTTTATTCCATATTTAACATTTATTCAATATGAATATTTATTGATGAATCAAATGTATTTTCACAAGCAAATTATATTATATTAAATTTTCAATTTTTCTTTTCTTGTTTTGTAGAGGAATTTTCCAAGATGTGAAGGTTTCAAATTATTTGATGAAGGAAAAATAAATACTTTGTTTTTCTAAAATTCTCTAGTTTTTCATGCTTGGAAATTAGAAGTTGTCAATTCAATGAATTAAAAATTTTGACTTTGAAAAGTATATGAATTATAGTTCAAACACTGCAGGAAATATTAGCCTTTCAAGTTTGTAGGTGTAATATACTAGAATTTCATTCACAGTTCAATTTTTACACTTTAAAAATTACACACTAACCGTATACTACTTGAAACTGTTTTATCAGCTTTTTCTTTTTCTATTGTCAATTATAAGATTTAAAATTTTAATTTTTAACAATTGAAAATTGGCACATTTAAAAAACATAAGTACACACATGTCCAGATCTAAAAAAAAACTGTAATTGTAATCAGCGGAATTTACAAATCAAGTAAAATATAACTTCATTTCAAATTATAAATTTTTGGATACATAGAATATTATTCTTGATAGCTGCAACTTTCAAATGTTGATTGTTGCATATCTAAATTTTCTATACTCAGTTCCCAAGTGATTTAAAACATTTATTTCTCTTTTTTCTCACATTCAAACTTAAAGATCCTAATACAGATGTCTAATGATTCAACTTTTGATGTTATATTGCTGAAGATGCACATTTTCTAATTGCGTCATTACTTTGAAAATTTGAAATTCAATGTTCAATCATTGAACAATTATAGTTTCTACCTAATTTTTTTTTTTAATTTTCATATCAAATATCTAAACTCGAGAATTCATGAGCCAAAACATTAAAAGATCACCGTCATCTTATTAAACTTTTCAGTTTGCCATTCTTATGTTTGAAAATCAATAACATCAGTTGATGATTTCCAGGTACCAAGTCGAGAAGTTGAAAAAGCGGAAGGCAAATTCTGGACCCATTTGAACAAGGACACCAAGAACTTCTTTTTGCAATTCGCCTTTAAGAATGAGAAAACAATTGGAAAACTGCCGCCTCCTCCGGTGCCACTGATCAGACCAGGTCTCGGAGGACCCATGATCGGTGTTCCTCCACCTCCAAGACCGCCAATGTTCAACCCCGTGCCACCCCCGCCAGCTCTTCTTGGAGCTATGCACATCCCACCCCCACCACCACACCTGGCTTAAATTATTCAATCAATTTACACACTTTGTAAATTATCCTGTCATTTTGCCTGACAATAAAAATATCAATTATAAGCGCTTTGTATATTTCTGTTTTTCCCAGAAGACTAAATACAATAATTAACTATAGAACAGATTGTAGTGTATAAATTATTCATCTGTATTGAATTAAATTTATTTATGTAACAAATAATATAGGTCAAGAAATTAAAAAATCAGTTGACTTTTGCAAGATTTTTTTATTACAGAATTTACAAATTTTCGTCATCCTCATAGCATTTCTCTTGTGGATTTCTGAAAAATAGAATTAAAAATGTGTTAAAATTAACTGCTTGCACGAAAAACCCAGAATACAATAATTTACTAGCAATGAACTCAGTGAATAACGAATCTACATGGATAAAAGTGTTGTACGCACTTTTCTGTCCGCCCGTTAACATATCATCATTTAATATCATTACAAATTAAGGACACAAACAAATAAAATACAGTAAAACTTACTTTTAATTTAAGCGCACAAGACACACGCTCCACCAACAGCTTTGATCTTCTCTTCCGCAGACTTGCTGAAGAATTTGGCTTTTACAATGACTGGTTGGTTGGGAATTCGTCCTTTTCCCAAAAGTTTGTAATATCCCTGCAAAAATAAAAAAAAAACAAGTGTTATTTCCTAGCCAACCAAATTTTATTCTTTTGGATGAATTACATTTATTTATCAGTTATGAATGAATCTACACGAGAAAAAGTGTTGTACGCACTTTTCGGTCCGCCCGTTCGCTAATCATCATAATTGATCATTGAAAAGTAAGTTTTACTTCACATTGCAGAAATTTTGTTTAATATTCCTGTCACTCAGAATTGAATGATCGAAATTTTAATGCACAAAATTATAACAGAAATATTAGATTATTAGTTATTAAAAGACATGGTGTACAATCAATTCAGGCTGTCAATTATTAAGAATTTCAAATTTTTTTATTAATTATATAACTTAGAATATACCAAATTAATTCATAACATATATTTTAGTAACTGCAGAGTAATAATTTAAATAATTATTTAAAAACTGTAAGCGAGCAAAACTTTACAGATTCCATTATATTGGCAATTGTTGAAATAAAATTAAAAAAAAAACGACTTACGTTCTTAACAAGATCGATGACTGGGGCTTCGGCTGTGTTGTCAGCATATTTTTTCCTCAAATGTTCAGGGACCAAGGTCCACAATTTGTCGAGGTTCATTGCTGGGCACCATTTTGTGTTTTTCCTCAAATGGTAGTTCCTCATACCAAGCTGAAAAAATTAAATTAATCAAAATCAACAATACACAAAAAAGTTTATTTGTATAAATAACTCAATGATTTTGAGAGTCGGAAAATATTTTGTAATTGGGAAGTTGCATGGAAAAAAAATCAAATTTGGCGACACATATATCAATTAGTTTTGAAAAAAGTTGATACTTATTTTTCTGCTTCTTTGAAAAATGATTATTTTAGAAGATATGTGAATTTTTAGTTTCGTATACATAGATATACTGAGCATTCAAATGACGTCACATCGTTATACTTTTTCAAACGTTGTGTTACCGTTAATTTTTTAAATATATCAAAAAGAAAAAATACGTGTTTGATATTTTTTGATACACTAACAATATCAGCAATAAAAAAAAAAAACAGAAATGAGTTAGCAAACATTAAAAAATACTGCACTATATATAATTTTTCAGTATTTAGAATATTAATTTTTCATTTGAAACTTGATTTTCATATCTTCTTAATTAAAAAATTGAAAAATTCTGGCTATGATAAGAACACTCATAATTCGATTATTTTTTTTTTACCTTTTGCTTTTAACTCAATAACTTTGGTAACTTTTTTAAAAAAATTATCATGCTACTCAAAAAAGATAAGACAAATATGAAAATCCTCTATGTTTATTCAACTAGTTAATAAAATAATACCAGAATAATAAATCATTAATGCGTTTAAATTTTATTTGTTAGAATTATTCAATGAACGAAATTAATATTCCATTACTGTGATCTTGACGAAATCAGAAATTGCATTGTAAAATACAGAAAAAAATTATCAATATTTTCAATTATCTACACTAAAATTTTGTGTGAAAAGTAAGAGCAAAAAGTATATGAAAAGCTTGAAATTCCAAGTACACTAATAAATAGAATAATATATTTAGATACATTAGAGATAGTCAGAAATTGAAATTTTTTCTGAAGCTCTTTTAATTTAATCATGTTCTTAAAGGTAAAATTTTTTTATTTTTAGACCGTGAAAAGGATCGAAATAAATAAATTGTAGAAAGCTTGGGATTTATATGAAAATTTTTAATATTTTGAATCAGAATGATTATTAAATTTCCCTTTAAAAATAACTTAGAAAACGAACCTTTCCAAAGTAACCTGGATGGTATTTGTCGAAGTTGATGCGGTGATGGTGCATACCACCAGCATTACCACGACCTCCAGGATGTTTCCTATGCTTGCCTAGAAACAAAAATTTTTTAAATTAAGTCAAGTATATACTTGGGTTTAATGAATTTTATGTACATGAAGTTCCAAACATTAAAAATTAAACGAAAAAGAAAAATATATGGGTTTTAAGGAAAATAACTCTTCAGCTTCTTTCTTGGACTTTTCAGTCAGAACAGCAAACTTTGTAGTCTCCAAAAAAATATTCAACACAATGTTTTCTATGACAAGAAATTAGGAATTTGTATATTTTTTTCTGTTCATTTAAGTATTAAGATTTGGAACTTCAGGTACATTGAATTTTTAAAATCAATAATAATTGAACTCAAGGTTATAATATTCTTTATTATCAAAAAAATCGTAGGAAAATTCACGCAAATAACTACCATTTCACAAATATTTTTGTAATATTAAATCCATGTAACTTTTTTCATTATAGAAGGCATTTTGCAATGTTTAAATAATTTTGTATACATAGGCAGATATTAGAAAACATAATTTATTTTTTTCAATTTTGGACATGATTTTTTAATTTCATAACTAAATTTTTCAATTTGGAGGTTGCATGAATAATTTTCATTGCTGATATCGTTAAGTAATTGAAAAATATCTGACACAGAATATTTTTGTCATACCTCAAAATTTGATAAAAAAAACTTCGTTTAAAAAAGGTAAGCAAAGTGACGTTATTGGAATGCTCAGTATATCTACGTTTGCAAAATTGAAAATTCACATATTTATTAGTTATTCTTATTCAAATTATCAAAAAAAAAAGGTATTGTATTTTTTTGAAAAAAAAAAAAAAAAAAAAAAAAATACACACAAACGTGGCATTATTTGATTTTTTCCGTGGAACTTCCCAATTATATAACTTAATTTTCAATGAAATTCGCATAATTTTTAGAATTGTAAAAATTAAGTGGATTTTATGTGAAATTTTTGCATTATTTTCTAAACAATATTATTTTAATTATCTTCATTCTACAATGTGTAGAAACTTTTAAAAATACAATTTCAAAAACTTGATAGTGTCTATGATTCTTTAGACTGTAGAATTAGTTATACATTTTTGAAAATTGTCATATAAAAATGTAAATTGTTTATTCCAAATAATTTAGTCATTTGCAATTTTGATTTTACTACAGATTATTCAGTGTAGTAATGAGTAAAAGTCATAACATTATTAAGAGTTGTTATTGTCAATATGGACAAGATAATAAGTAAATTGATTTTTTACATGCCTGAAAATTTATGCTTTTATGAAATAAATGAAAACAGAATAAAAAATATTTCTTTCATTACACCCAAGATCAAGGTATATGTTAAATTTTTTTTTAGTTACAATTTATTATCAAATGTTTAGAATTTCGAACCAATTGTTTTTTCATGCTAATATAAAGTTTTTTGATTATCGGAATTGAAAAAAAATTTTAAATGCACTGTCTTGAAACATTTGTATTCATACCAAAAATTGTGTGAAATGATGAAGATATATAAAAATTATACATAAAATAGTTTTTAAATAAAATATAATTTTATAATGAAATTATAATTTTGTTGTCTTAATTTCTAAATATAAAAATATAAATTAAAATAATCTATATAAAATAGTTCGAATGAAAAATCTTTTTCTTCTTTACTTGAGTGTTTTCAAATTTTTAATAATTGTAAATTTTGAGATTTAACATACGCAAAACATATGTTTTCCAAAATAAATATTAATTCTATTAAAATGTTTCAAGTTTATGTTCATGTCACGTTTGAATAAATAAATATCATTTTTATAATTTGTTAAATATTTTACGAAGATGAACAATTATTTTGTGATTGTTCAATTAAATATTAACTGGAGATAATATTTTTTTAGTATCAATAAATTTTTTATAGCCATGTAGAATTTTGTTATAATTATTATTATCAAATATTTTGAATTTTGAACCAATTGTAAATATCAATGTGAAATTTCTTGATATTCAAAAAAAAAAAACAAAAAAAAATACACAATTTTAATGGCCTGTAACATTTTTTTATAATATCAAAACTTACTTGAATTATTAAACATTTAATCAAATACTTAAAGCGAAAGATGCAGGTTCTTCTTTTAATTCGAGATTTTCAAATGTTGACTTCATATAACTATTTTTTTATTCATAATAAAATGTTTAGATTTGTCATAATAAAAACATACAAATATTACGAAAAAAAAATTGTATTGATACATGCAGTTTTCTAAGACTTTTACATAGGTAAATAATTACTTTCTAGTTATCTGATTTTTATCTAAGATAAACAATTTTCATTTATATATTCCCAATCTTTTTTCGTTCAAAAATTCATCAAAAATTCAAAAAATGACATAGACTTTCATAATTCTGATTGTGCTTTACGAGTTGACTTTAACACCAAAAAATATATTCTTCTCAAATCCCAACTTGAAAATAATGAAATTGTCAAGTTTCAATTCAAAAACAAAATTAACAAATAAAAATAATTCTCTATCCTTCACATAATTATTATCGTTCATGTTGAGACGATTAAAACGACTTTAGTTATTTCCGAAAAGTAAACATCTGCACGAGGTAACAAGCTCATTTTACGTAGTAAACAAACTCAAAATATTGTACATACCAATTCGTCCATGGCCGTGGCTGACGTGACCACGAAGCTTCCTGGTCTTCTTTTTGTGGGTGGCCTGAAAACAAATCGAATCACTTGGTGAGACATCATCCTCGACGGCTCGTCCGAAACTACACGAAATTCATCGTCCCGTTATCGGCTTAACCTCAAAACCAAACACTTTCACAGCGCGATATTATGTTAATTTTTTCGCACTGACGAGAAATATAGAATTTAGACGAAAGAATAAGTATTAAAGTATCCTTATTTAATTTCACGAAACGGTATAATTAGTGATGCCGCAGAAAAATTCGGATAAAATTTGACAAATCTCACCATTTTCAAGGAGTTTCAAAAAGAAAGAGACAATAATAGCAGACTGCACAGCTGCAGCTCAGCACGGGTCAGGTTAGGTCTATTTAGGCCGCCATTTTGTTTTTCACAACGCGCACGCGTCGAGACAATGCTACCAATAGAAGCAAACTCGGACGTTATTTTCAAAACTTTTGTTCAATATTTTTGCAATTTATAATAGGACATTTGAGACAGCGAGTGCAAAGAATGGCTGTAAAAAATTTTTGTGCAAAAGGGAAATAGTTTTATTTTTTGAGTCAAAAGGAAACCAGACAGAATT
>JAPYZL010010778.1:0-17971 GCA_030522825.1 Platygaster orseoliae | reverse complement strand
GTACTTTGAATAATTTTTATTAAACTTTTCATTCTATTGTAAAATGACTAAGTTTTATTACCAGTTCCCGAACTTTTTGGACACACCGTGTATTTCTATTGAAGTTTTTTTAATAGTGAACTTTTTTCACTGAAAACTTGTGTAAAATTCAGTACACAAAATAATAACGAGGAAAGATAAAGTTTTATATCGTTAAAGAATATAACAAAAATATTTGATGATTGTAAAATTTCTTCCACGTTTCTTTTTTAACGTTCAAGGATTTTTAATGATAGATTGTCAAAATCGTCCTTGTTTCAACTACTTTCCACGTTTCGACATCAGCATTTTATTCATTTCGTAGCTTCGTCGTAGTTCACATCAGTTTCACTAACATTTCCAATAAGAATTGAACAAATAAGATTTTTTTAAATACGTGTTAAGCTTTTCCTGTCCAAGTTAAGAAACTCATAATAAGTTTATTCAATAAAAATGATAAACAATATTTCCTAAATCTATAAGGAAATCTACTGCTTCTTTTGTATCGTTATAGAAAATGCAAACATATACGTAGAACAAAAACCACTTTGTAAGTATTAAAATTGAATCAAAAAAATTACACAAAATGTGTAATGATTAATGGAGTAAAGAATCTACATCTTTAAAATAGAATGTAACTGTAAGAAAAATATCTTCTCATTGCACATACCGTTCTATTATAGGAATGTTTTAATAATGATCGATGGAAGGACGTTTCCAAAAATAAGAAGGGTCATAACCCGAAAAGTAAAATCGATCCGTGAAGGCTGAACTTATATTAGATTTAACGCAAAACTCGTAAATCCATCATACTTGGGCTTTCGAGAGCCACGATAATCGCTATCAAGGATTGGTTACATCATTCACCCACGTGCGATTGTTAAGTAGGATCAGGCGTCAAGTAAGAATGACGCGAACAACCCGAGGAAAAAGATGCGCGCGTGATCGCGCTGGCAGCTGGCCCTCTTTCAGCCATATGGCATGCGCCAAAGTTATCCGCCGTCCTCCTGGTTCTTCCTATGCGTTTTCGTGCGACGGCCACCCCCGCGTGACAAATCTGATAAGAGATTGTGCCGCTGATAAACGCGACGAGCCGATCCCTCGGCCCGCGCATGTGTTGTTCCTCGCTACAAATCTGAATGCCATTGTTCGCGGGCTTGTCCCGCGTATATAAAACCATCTAATTTTACGCCTGATGAAACACGCGTTGGCGATCAATTGCCTGACTCGATTGAAAGGCATCAACTTTTTTTTGTGATTCAGGAAAAATTTGTTTGATGTGATTTCAGGGTCGGATTATAAAAGTATACCTACATCATTCAAAGAAAGAATTGAGGATATTTTTAATTCTGGATTCGACACTCCGAAACGTATTCCCATTTCTTAATTCATCAATTTTTCGTTTTCGCCATTACTTATTCTCGAAGTAAAAAGTGTCTGGTATTTGGAATTAATGATTGGGGTTATTGGATACGACTGATAGTTTTGCGTTATATGTTGCATATAATTGTTCCGTGGGTTCTGTGAATATTGGTTCGGGTACTGATAGTTCATGGGCAATTGTTGGCGAGGATAGCCTGCTGATTTGTTATAATAAAATTGCATTTACGAACGATCGTATAGCTCTTCATTCGGACAATTCGGAGAAAATATTCGGATTCTTGATTGCAGTTGAGGAAATATGAATATGAGAAAAGTAGTTCTCACGGCAGTAAATGCATTTTTGGAAATTTGCATTTTGATTTATTGAAGATCATAAACCAAAAAAGATTATGCCAATCGAAAACTTGGATTAGAACGTGAAATAAAGGTAAAGATTTCGATAAAAATAATCAACGTTTACAAGACATTAATTTTCGTTGAATTGGGCATGCTAAAAGTATCAAAAATCAATGATAAATACGCGATTTTCTCACGCCCGTCACCTCACTTATTTTGTTGATTTACGCAAAATTGACATAAAAAGTTAATTTTATCTCGTCATAATTATTTTTTGAATGCGAAAATCTCCGAATTTAGAAAAAAACCAATTAGCAAAATGTGTTTTTAACATTAAGAACCAAAATTCTTATACATTAATATTTTAAATAATCAACTTTCGTGATACGTTTGTGATGTATTTGAATATACACTTCATTTTTTGAATTGTTAGTACTAGGTCGCATATTAATGTATCATCTGCATGCATATGATGTTGATCATTTCTTTATTTATCGCCGTGATGTGTGAATTACATTTTGAAATGCATACGTGAAAGTAAGTCATCATTTAGAAGTTGAAAATAACTACTTAGCTGTAGAAAAAATATAGTTCATTTCGTAATTTCCACTCCTATATATTTGGCAGACCAAAGGTGTAGACTTCATATAATATGACTCTAATTAACGCCATGTAGAAAAAGATATTGTACTTGTTGTAAATGGACACTTTTTGAAGAATATTATTCAAGTATAAAGTTCAAGTATAAAGCAACCTTAAATGACAAACTCAAAATATTTCTGAAAAAAAACCTTTCGATTTTGAGTTGTAAGATTAAAAAAAAATAAAATACGAAGGTCTTAGATTTCGGTCCTCTAAAACGTATCCAAAAATCACAATAACGTGGCATTTCGGTTAAATCGACAGATTTAACGTCGATCGAACATTAACTGTGAATAAATTTTGTGCGCAGTAATGCGTCTTACGCAGGTTTTATATCCTGTATGGATTAATTTTTACCATTGCAAAAAAAGAATCATTAATGAGCTTAAGCACCGTAAGCAATATCAGTGCGAACAATTTAAGGAAAAATTTTCCAAACGGGTGTTTGGACGGACAATACTCAAGACACACTGCGAGAGTACTGGACACGAGTCATTCCAATCAACAAACTTTGAGAAAGTCTACTAAAAAATAAAAACTTAAGTTCTTCTCACTTCACTTCAAGTATAAAGCATCCTCAAATAACAAACTCAAAATATATCTGAAAAAAAAAACCTTTCGACTAAAAGTTGTAAGATTAACACACAAAAAATACGAACGTCTTAGATTTCGGTCCTCTAAAACGTATCCAAAAATCACGATAATCGGGCATTTCGTCGATCGAACATCAACTGTGAATAACTTTTGTGCGCAATAGTGGGTCTTACGCAGGTTCTATATCCTGTATGGTTTAATTTTTACCATTTCAAAAAACGCATTATAAATGAGCCTAAGCACCGTAAGTAATATCAGTGCGAACAATGCAAGGAAAAATTTTCTAAACAGGTGCTCGAACGAAGAGCAGTCAAGACACACTGCGAGAGCATTGATTTTGTATGTAACATTCGTGTTACATCAAAAAAAAATTGTTGGTCAACGATATGTACATGAGAAAAATAGTTTTCACAGCGGAAAAATGCATTTTATCATAATGATTCATCAAAGATCATAAACAAACAAAAAACAAGTTAAGCGAGTGCGAAGAACATGTAGTAAAGGTAAAAATTTTATGGAGTTTTTGAATTTCAAAGCTTTTAAATGACTTGTAAATTTCTTAAAACTTTCGAGACAAATTCAATAACTTTACGAGTCATATTTCAGGGCGTACGAAGATTCGCGTGACGATTTCTCATCCCTAATTCTTCCGCACACGCTTATATAAATATAACTGCCTTTACTAGCCCGTAACTGCTTGTTCAACCCCTCTGACGTCTGTGGTTAGTCAGTCATTTACGCACGCAATATACGCATTGACTTTTGGAACGCATGCACGTTATTACTTCAAATTACTCGATACATTAACTCGTTCAGTTGAACAGAAAGAAACAATGCTATGTTTTATCTCATTCGGATGATTCTAGATTCCTTATTTCAGTAAGTTTTTGTATAGAATGCTATTGCAAAATATTTAGATTCATCTTCCGTAGAATAATATGAAAATTCTTCATCATTTATTTTTGAACCTTAAAAATAAGATTGCAAAAGGGCACTTTGAGCTACAATGTAACATATAAAAAATGCTGAGAAAACATAAGGAAAACTTAACTCCTGAAAAAGCGAAAATTCGCTGTAATAAATGCTTTGAGTTTTTAGGCGCAGTACCAGACATTTGCATATCCAGCAACACCGCATTTTCCTTTCAAAAAAACTTGTCATCTACTCACATTGTTTTTATCCAACTCATATGAAAAAGCCTCGCTCCTTGAAACTTTGCGTGGCAAAAGAATTCACCGGCAATCTCAGTCACCGAATACAGGCAATCGAACGAAAACTGCAACATGTTCCGATCGCGGGACAAAGCACCCTTCGGGGAACAAGGGCACCTGTGTCGCCTACGATCGCGGGCAGTCATGATTAAAGCGCTGCTTCACCAAGTCATTGGAGGGAGGGAGGGGGCACGTTTGATACGGGGGCTGAGTTGGACATTTGGTGTCATTGTCGGTACAAGAACGAGGGACTCTCGTCGTCTCTAATGCTGATTTAATCAGAATCATGGGCTTTCGCCCCATCCACTACCCCTGGGCGCAAAGTGCGTGTCCTCTCTGCGAAAGTGCATTCTTCTCCACGTTTCACCCCGCGCCCTGTAATAAAATGCGCTCGTGTTGGGCCATATGGTAGATATACACGTCGATTATTACATTACGTATGGGAGAAAGATGAGGGGAAGGTGAAGGGTGGGTGGGTGGGTGAGGAGGGGAAGGGAGTCAGAGGCAAAGGAGAGCGGCGCTTTTCGAAAGTGGAGCCTCGTTGCGCTTTTGCGAGACGGGCAAATTGAATTGATTATCGCGCCCTAGAACATCGGCCGCGTCCCATACAGAGACGGGGGTTGATGTTTGCGAAACGCGTAACTCGATTGCCGCGACGCTCATTGGATGGGACTTTGCACTTTTACCGGCACAGGTTGCTTATTATAAGGAAAGAGCCTCTTGAATTAATGTCTACCTTAATTTCGGCAACGTGGGTAATATAGCGAGGATGGTTTTTGGGGAGTTCTGAGGTCGATATGAAAGCGTAAGGGCAGATGATTCATTCGATTATCAACTCATCTGTCTGAAAATGAAATATCGTTCAATTTTTCAAGACAACCAAGTCAAATGAAATTCCGTGCAATTGGAAAACGTATTTTACTGGTACTTTTTTTTGCAACCCATTTATGACATTGAAAATTTCATTGAATTTCGACAAATGAATGAATATTCTAAAAATTGTCGTAAATCTGACAAAACAACATTTTTTAAATCGTATTTCTTTTTTAATTTGAAACATCATAAGCGTTCAGTAACAGGTGGATTTGAAATTCCCAAATGAATATCGGAAATAGTTCAAGAAGCAGACCAAGTCGCATAGTGAATCAGGAGTGGACTATCCAAATTATGATAGACTTTCTGAGCATATTGGACACCGCCTACCACTTCCATTATACGATGGCTTTTAATGTTGGATCGCAGAAGGACTTTCGAATCCTACAATATACTTAATAGGTCTACGATCAACGTGGATGTGACGTATATAATAATAATAATATATAATATAACATAATATAATGTAATAATCATTAATCTGCTTATTGTTCCAAGCCGGGTAATTGAATCTGATTTTTCAACGGTCTCATTGATCGTTCATTGACTAGAGGAGAAAAAATTTGCTCGAAATTTCGGTTACATGCGATTTACCGATTGAGACTGAAAGCCATGGAATTTATTTTATATCTTATAATATAACATAACATTGCATATGACATCACATAGCATTTTTTTTATACTATTAAACCCATTCAAATGACTTCTTATACATTGACGAATGTGTCTCTTTCTATTTCAGTTAATGAATATCTGATGACAATCGAAATGAATATCGGAAAAAATTCAAGAAGAAGAATAAGTCGCATAGTGAATCCAGAACTAGAGTATTCAAATAATGATCGACTCTCTGAGCATTTTCGAGAGCGTCTACTAAATCCCAAGTACAATGTTTGCATCAAAATGCATGAAACAGCGTTGTGATAATTTCAAATACATCTTATGTATACTGTTATTCCATTCGCATTTTATATATATTCCAATATATAAATAATAATAATATATATATTCCAACCCAATCTTGTGATTAATGCGGAAAAATCTGAAATTTTATTAAAAGTGCTTCAATATTGAATTTTGAAGGCCGTGAAATATTTCTAAGCAATAAATATTTCAGAAATGGAAGTTTCAAAATCGTGTGAGATGTGATTGTATAAATAATAAAATTCGATGTATTAAAATCAGTACTCACGTTTGCGGAATTTCAAAGACAGGCTAATGACATTATCACAAAATTAGAATAGTTTTTTACCGGGATTTGAAATTTATGACGTGAGTAACGTAAGCTTAGCGGCACCAAGATACACAGATGTTAACGCGGCAGAACTTTCTCGAAGATACAGTTTCATGATGTCGAATGCTCATTGCATACGCGATATATACGTCCACCAATGGAAGGAGTCGATACAACATTATATAACGCAAAATAACGTACAATTTGTATATTACAGATACACGGAATTCTCTGAAAAGTTGAAGAATCATGTTCTGGAACGATATTATTCAGCAATCTTACAACGCGATTCCGATATATTTCGGAGTGTCTAATAGCCCTGGTGACGTAGCAGCAACAATAAGAATCCCGCAATGAAAAAGTGAGGCAAAAGGGGAATTTCACCCTCAGCCAGAGCAAGCAGCCCTCTTGTCCTAGGAGCACGACATAGATATGCTTTTAGCGCGCGTGGGGGAAAGTAGGATATGGCGCTTCCGCGTCTTCGCCCTCGTGTGCGTATGTGCCAACGCGGCTGGTTCCGCTCGTGAGATTTTAGAAGTTGAGAAACCGAGAAAAGGGAGGCATAAGCGCCGCTAAAGAGCTCGAGATTTTCGAGGGTCAAGTTCCACGTGAACCTCTCACACCCTTTATTCCTAACTCCAAGGCACTTTCTTCAGGTGACGTTTCTCGTGGATTCCCTAGCTTTCATCGATTTTTACAAACAATGAACTGTCTACGTTTATAGCGAACAAAAATTTTCGCTAAAAATTGTGCTCCTCGGAAATAAAGGATCGTGTGCCGGTAATTCATAATAATCTTTTTAGTAATTAGGTCATTGTAAAAGTTTACAACAATTGTGTTTAATTCATAATGTGCAGTAAGTAATTGATCTGCACACAAAGTCTCCAATTTTTAATCAGTTGTTTTTATATAATTGGAAAGTTATGTTCAGAGGGTAATTATTTTTTTTGCATGTTTTTTTTTTGTTTTTTTTTGTTGAGAAGAATGAATATTGATCGGATATCACGAGCGCTTTGTCTACCGCATCCCACGAGAATCTGAGCATTATGATGTTTACCGCCAATGATTGCGGTTAATTACGACACTGCCCACTTTTGTATGCATGTCAACCCTGTGCGTTAACAGGCTCCTTTGGGAGTACTGCGTTGACTTTGCGAACTTTTGAGTAGTCGCTCGCAATGAAAAAAACTAATTGTCAATGCAAATATGAAAGAAGAAAAAAGATTCGTGTTGTCTACGAGATTTTAGCTGAGAATCACGGGTATATTTTAATTAACGATGCAAGCTTTCCTTGCTTCCTTCTTGACTGAGGCATAAGTACAGAATTTCTTTTGTGTATATTAGCGTATATGTACAATCCCTGTCAGTCGCTACACGATATAAAAATTATAAAGTATTGACGTTTAACTAAAAAAATTGCAATTTTATATACAATTACACTCATACCGTGAGTGTAATAAAAAATGTAGACAGCAAAATTGTAAGGGATTCAATTCGCTACAGTTTTAGTTAGGTGACTTTTTTTAAATAATCATTGTCTATCACTGTTTTGTAATAAAAAAAGGAGCGTAAATTGTAATCATAGACAGCTTCCCCCAAAATTTCCTAGTTCCATTGAAAACAAGTGCATATTTTAATTGCAAAGTTGTTTGGATGAACTCGATCATAACTTTCATATAAGACCTGCATAAGATGAATGAGAGCTCCCTCAAAGCAGGGCTGTCGGAGACTTGCCACATGACGCCGCAAGAGGCTTGCCGATGCCGCCTCACTTTTTTTGTTGATTTACGAAAATTGATATAAAAAATACATTTTAGTACGTCATAGTTATTTTTTGAATTCGAATTGAATGTTTTGTATTTTCTATTTTTTGTTACACTGTGTAATACAATGCATTCTGGAGAATATAAGTTAATATAACAAATACGCGATCGTCACTGACCAAGAAACGATTCTGAAATCCATAAAAGCTCCAGATGCGCTTTTTCGATGGGATACGCGTATCTTTTTTTTTGTATTTCATGCTTCACGCCCCTTATGGTGTCTCATGCAATGATGCGCGCTTCAACATAGACGAACTGACAGTTCGATGGATACGTATACGAACGCACAGATGCATATACACGTCATAAATAATGCACCGCCTGCTACATTTACGAACTGACAGAACAAGAAAATATTCTGTTTCCATCGTCAATTTAGCAGAAATATGACGTTATTATTTATCGTTTATCTTCATTTGCTGCATGATTAAATTTAACCAGTAGCACAAAAATGGCAAGAAGTGGCTAATCACTCCGTACCGAAAGTCATCTGCATAGCAACATTATATTGAAGAGCAGAAAAAAATATTCGGAATTCTATAGTTGAGTAGTTACATTGTATTTATAATGTAGTACAATACAAATGAATTCAATACATGGGTGATTCTCGGTAAACTGTACAATTTCACCGTCGGTTTTGGATAAGAAATTTTTGTCAGATAGAAGTTGTCCGGATTGTAAAATTGGATCGAAAAAAAAAACTTTGACGTAAATATCATCATTTTTTGACGAAACGATTACAGCCCTCGGCTTCGCCTCGGGCTGCAAACTTTCATTTCGTCGAAACCGACATTTCCAAAACTCGCAGTAATATACTATTTTAATTTGCATGTTTTGCTATTATTTTTATAATTGTTATTTCCTTGTATTTTGTATATTTTTTATTTGCTTGTATTTTATTTCTTACTCGCGAAGTTTTTTAGAATTCGTTCAAGTTGGTGAGAAATTCTAGTATTTTTAGTTTTCTTATAAATATTTTAGTAATGTCGGATAATCGAATTAACTTAGCCTTCTCGACCCTACCGGGTCTCTTGATTATTATGAAAATTGAAGCTAATGAAAATTATTTCTATGTACATATTTTTGAAGTGTTTAATAACTTTCAATTTTTTTTATATTTTATAAACCTTTTGTGAATTTCAAGTTGAATTTAAAATAAAAACAAAATTCGAGGTTATCGCGCGAGAAATCTGCCTTGCCGTTTATACATGCCTGTACATGGCATTTTGATTAATATTTTGGACAGTCCCATAATTGATAGTTTTGTTATTTAAAATTTTTTTTGAATTTCAATTCCAACGTAACTAATATTCATTTAGCTTCCAATTCATTTCAATAGTAAAATGAATTTTATTTGCCGGTATGAAATTCAACATACATTCAAATTTCCCGCGTGCGCGAACTGAACGCGCAATTAAATCTTTCCGACAATCGTCAGCTGATTTCGATTTCACTCCCTCGAGTAGAGAAGTTTCACTTGAAACCATATCATTACAAAAAACACTGCTCCGCATTTCTTTGCATCAGCTGTCCAATTTTCGATACACTCATATTTCAGGCGCTGCCGAGAACATGCGCGGTTGTCTAGTAAATCGGTCGACAGCATTTTTTGTGTACCAATAAATGGACATGCTGATAAATAATTGTTTAAATCGACATATCGACTGTTTTTTTATGTGCGATATTAGCAAAAGGTAAGTCTTCTTTCCACAGACAATACTTATTACAGAATGGAAGGAAGTCTCCTACCCCACCTCTACCTAACGATAAAAGTGCGTCTGTTTTCAAAGTTTTTACCATTTTTCACAACTTCGAAAGATAGTGAACAGTGCAATTAATTATTGTAAGAGAAAATTGAGTTCCCTCCCGAAAGTAACTCAATTTTAAATTGATGAAAATTGTGATTTCGTTATTTGTGCAGCGCTTATTAAAGGCAAGATAGACAGAGTTCGTAGGAGGGTAGAAAATGCACATCAGACAGAACACATTTAGGCACTTACACAAAGAACGGGCAAGGGCGCGCAATGTGGACACAGTCGAGGTCCACTGCTCCGCTGATTGATGGTATCTCAGGGGGTTGCTATTTAGAGGTATCATCTTCATCTAAAAAAACGTCCACAGTAATTGAAAAACAATGAAAAATTATCTTTAATTTTTTTTCCCTTTTAACAAACAATAAATTTGTATGTTCTGCATTTAATAAATTGAAAGTATTCTTATTGAACTTTTGATCAGTCACATTGACAAAACCAAGTTAAGCTGAAGGGCCAGACTCAACGGAGCGCGAAAAGTGGCCAATTCGACTCATTCAAATTCCGCCGCACTTGGGAAATCGTTGCTGGAGTTTCAATCGGTCCACCGGGTATGTACTCCATTTATTGGGAGATAATGAGGAGCGCCGCAGAGTGCGGAAGAAGCGCACCCTGAACTAGCGAGAGTGCTTCGGAAGAAATTAACGCGGGGGCTTGGGCGCCCTATTGTCCTGCGCGGCCCCCGCGCGTCACCCTTCGATTTCTCTCGGCCCACGAATGCGAAAAGATTTAGATGTGAAATCTTCATTTCCGTCGCGGACCACCGACCCGGAAGAAATACTTCCTAGGGACTTTTCACCCGAACCCCCTTTTTTCACTCAGCTTCTATGTGTTAGGATTCGAGCAAGTATGACGCACGACATTCGACTGCCAAACGAGCTTTGTAATGAGAAATAATTTTTAGTCGGAAAAAAATATGAGAAAACAGTGCCTGTTTCCTTTTTCTTTACGATTTGAACTTGTAGAGAAATTGAAAAATTATTTTTTCTTGCTTTTCTGAAATTAGATGAGATACTCAAATTTTTCAGTACAAAAAAAGAATCATTAAAAATACTGAATACTTGATTTTATGAATCAAAATTACGTTCAAGAATTAATCTTATGTTGAATAGTGAGCAAATATTTTCAAATAATAGAAATTAAAAACTTTTTGCATATGTCGATTTTCAAATGATTCTAGTTTCAGGGTAAAATCATTTTAGGGATGAGTGCTCGTCAGGAGTTAAAAAGAGCTGCGTGAACGAGGTGCAACCGCAAATGTGGACATAGGTTTGTTGATATTTTTCCTGCTATGACCAAAACCAAGCCAGGAAAAGAATCGAGGCATAAAAGTCTCGAGGGAATAAGCGATTTTCGACGTATGTACTTGAACGAATCGTCAAACAAATGACCATCGGTAGGAAAACTCGTACGATGCAATCGAAATAGAAGGGAAAAAACCAGAAAATATCCTGGAGATTGATTGACAGGGATGCGGAGTTTCTTCGCATTACTGCGATTCACTCTCTAATCACGACTCGCGCAGTGCTCCCGCAGAGCCACTCTATCCATTCCGTCAACTCATTGAGCAACGTGTTCCGTGAGTACACCAAATAACAAAAAAAAGCGAAGTAGAAAGAAGAGAAGTGAGAGGGATGGAAACGGCACCGCAAGTGGAAAAAGGAGAGAAAAAAATCTTCCCCGCTAACAGGGGCGCGGCTCGTGATTGCTGTCGCATTGTACGAGTTTCTCGTTCTACACCAAAGCTCGAGCATTGTCGCGCGCGGTACTGAATGTCATGAAAAGTCAGTTTCGAATGACGTGGGAGGACCCGAGGGGGTAAACACGACGAGGGGGCAGAAATTAAACCCCAGAGACAATAGGTCAAGCGTCCATAGAATCCAAGACACCAAACACGCCCTGCCCTTATGCGAGACTCGTTCAAGATTCCAATCACAAATAACCAGACTTGATAAAAATGCACATCTATATTTGTAGAATCCCTACAAAAATTAATAGTACTAGGAAACGTCTGCAATCGTGATAAAGCAACGACAACTTGGGTGAAATTCTTAATTCTCAGGAATTTTTGTTATCATAGTAGAAGTGCATGTGCTGGAAAAAAGTTTCTGACCTCAGTCTGAATTTCTCCGGGGAATATTTTGATGGAAATTTATTAAATATTGATTATTATGGTACATGAATGATTTTTTATCGTTTCTATTTAATGAAAGATTAAGTAAAAATTACTGTTTTTTAATGTACCAATTTTCAGATTTGATAACATTTTTGATTCAATGCATAAAAAATGTCAGTGACACCGTAGATTTATACTACAAGGGTTGAAAATTTATATAAACTGTATATTCATTCACTACTATTGATTAAGGAGAAATGAGTAGAAATAAATACAAGCTTTCGACTCAGGAAATGTTAGGATTCCCATGGAACTGAGCGTGTGCTCGCGTGCGAAGCCGCCTGTACTACCGAGCCGTCGAGTCCGCTTCCTGAGCGGGCATCTGCGGACGGAAATTCGACGGACCCCAATGGATCCGTTGAGTGTTTGCTCGGCGACGAGCGCTTCGGTTGCACGCGGCCACGCCGAGGACCAACTGCAAACAGCGATCAGGTTTCGGTGCTATCGCTTGGTTCTCTCCTGCTTCTTCGTCGCCGCGGCATGTCACGGGACCAAGGGGGGGGGGGGGAACAAGGCCGATGCTCGACGGAAACAAGCATCGACGGAAATGCCTGGAATTTTGGGCAACAGATATGAGATCAAAGAATGTCGGACTCGCCTCGATCGTAATTTGTCGGCGATTTTCTTTCTCCCTCGAAGTAACGGAACAGATAAAAAATAGTACCTTTTTTCATTTTTTGTAATCCTTGAAAGATCGAGTAATTATAAAGCCGGGCTATTGGCATATGTGAAGTAAAGCAATTTTAGTGAAAAAAGAATAATAAGTATGTAAAGTGATGGAAAAATAAAGGTCACGTTTTCCTTCTTTTCCATTTTATACTTGGATACCCTGGCAATCAAACTCCAACCAAACATCAACCTTCAATGGTTGTAATTAAAAGTATTTTTTTTATATTTTCAAATGTTTGCATAACATATAATTCAATTGATACTCATAAATTGTGAATAATTGTTATCAATTTGTTAAAAATTAAGAAAAAAATTTTTCAGTTTCTACAAATTTTCAAAATAATTGTATAATAGTTTTATTGAAATGCTCAAAAGCATTTGAATCACCGTGGATTTGAGACCAAATAAGCATAGGACGATGCGGACGAGGATATGGTTAGAACAGCAATTTAAGTACCCTACGAATCCAGTAATCATACTATAACCACGCTATAATGTGGTTAATTTTTATTCACATAAACCTCCTAATTTTTGAAGAAAAAGTAATAAATACAACTGAAATGATAAACTATTAACATTCGGTCACCTCAGTGACTTCAAAATACATTATTTAAATGTTGAAAATAAATATGCGACACTTGTCATTCATGAACGATTTTCACTGCGTTATCAACGCTGCAATTGAAATGATTATTGGAAATGACACTTGGATATGATATTGAATTTTATTACTTAGGTACGGGTGAAAAATTCTATATCACCTACTTTGGGAATAGGAAAAATGCTTGGGTACCAAAGGAATCACTGGTACCATTTGAAGGAAGGAGTGAATCAGTTGTGCCCAAAAAATATCTAAAAATGTGAGAAAATGCCGTGGAAGAAGCTTGTTACTTGCTAGTCTTCTGACTATAAATAGTAGAAGAATAAAGAATTCTAGCAGCGTGCATTCGCACAGTTAAAAACTTCAGAAGAACTATCATTGTCCCTCCAATACAAAATAAACAACATAACATTACACAAACCGCAACCTATCACTCTCATCTTATCAAGTTTGGAAACCATTCCTTTTTGTCCAGTATACATTCACACTTGTGACTGTCTCAGGAATGGAAACTCAATTGTCCATCATTCAAAAATTATATTTCCGTTAACTTTTCACACAAAGACAGGAAAATAGAAAAAGAAAGAAATGGGGAATACAGAAGACTTATGGAGGATACTACAAAAACAAGTATAAAATCCATATTTGATATATTAATGGAGGCAAATAGAAAAATGGTTTAGATTATTCCAGTATTAGAATAATTATAATTACCAACATAACATTACACAAACCGCAACCGTATCACTCCCACCTTATCAAAAGTTTGGAAACCATTTCTTTTCGTCCAGTACGTTTACCATTGCAACTGTCTCAGGAATGGAGACGAATTCTGCATAACTGAGCAAATTTCAACTCTTCCGCAGAAAGGGGAAAATAAGGAAAATTATACAAATAAATGAAATAAATGGAGAATTAGAATACTAACATAACATTACACAAACCACAACCGTATCACTCTCATTTTATCAAGTTTGTAAACTATTCCTTTTCGTCCACTACACATTCACACTTGTGACTGTCTCAGAAATGTAGGCATACTTCATTACAACTCATATAACAATCGAACTGTTGCTGCGTTGAAAAATGCAAAATATCGTAAAGGGCTCGCAAGCAGAGCGTTCCTGGTCGAGTGTCGATCGATGTTCATCCGCATAAAAGCGCGTAAAAGGATGGGCGATGGAAGAGAGGGAGGTGGACGGGGCTTGTAATAAGCGTAATGGATATAGCACTCCCGCGGGCGGGATCGTGTGCATGCTCACGGTTCACCTAGAAAAGGATTACGACTTTCGCGAGTTTATCCTACTGGAACTGTCATTACTTTTTAATATGAGCTTTTTATTTTTAACTTTTTAATATACATATAAAGCTGAGCTTTGAAGACCAGGGTAACTGAATTTTTGTTGTGAATGAATACATGTTTAGTATTTAAACGAATAAAACGAAATAAAAAGTTTTTCAGGATTGTATTCAAATAATGAATATTGAAACCGATAATATTATTGACGCAAAAAAGTGAACCGTGAGTTGTTTCAGAACTTATTTTTGGAACTAAGATAAACGAATGACTTTTAAAATACGAATAATTTTAACTATTTCTTTACAAATTAGTCACCACAAGCAGTGCGTTGATCCCCATCGAATGGCTAATTATTATTTCTCGAGCAGGCAATAAACTGAAGCTGATTCTACTGACGCCAAAATCCTGGACTCGATTCCATGCGCTCGACATTGTGCAAACAAGAAGGCTACGGTCCGTGGTGAATTTGCATGGCTTCGAAACGGCACGAAATAGTCGACAGCAGCCTTTATTTATATTATGTATTAGCACGGCCGCGCTCGTCTGTGTATCTGTGAAAATTGGGTGAGGTGGAGGAGCAACATTTGATATATTATGCAGTCGCTTTAAGTGGCATCTCGGCGTTGAGACGGACGACGAGAAGAGAAGAAAGCGCCGGCAACAAGAGCGACTGCTCGAGTGAGCAGCTGTATTAAGTGCGCCCATAGATTACGAGCCCGGCGCTAAAACGCCCTAAAAAAATGACCCGCTGCCGGCCGTACGTCATCCGCGCGCCGGCTCCTCGCGCCTTTCGCTTTCCAAAACGAGCCTGTCAATATCACGCCGCTTTTTCGTAATTTTTACGATTCTCGCCTCTCGCGTGGAACGTAAAACAATTTTTTATAAATAGCATGACTATTTTTCAACCCGGAAATGTCGAAGTGCCGTTATGCATTACAGGTTTAAATAACTAACTGGGGTTCTCATAAAAATTTTATCATGATGTAAAGAGAAACTGCAAATTTTTACACTGATTTCGTCAAATTTAAATTTATCGAAGGTAAAAAAAATTGTATGAAAATGATAATGAAGGAATGAAGAAAGAGCATCTACTGAATTGCGATAAACTGAACAATGCAAGTACGAGCACATCGTACTTTGTCTGTTACGTGTGGTTAAGTGGACGTCGAGAAAATTTATTGACGTCGATTGCATTGTCAGGACATTACACGATGTGTGTTTCAAGTGACCACGGTTTCACCCTGCTGAACATGGTCACTTTCAAAACTACTTTGACCTCGATAAGTTTTCCTTCGCTGTGCCCTGTTTTTGATTGGTTAACGAACTTTCGTTTAAATGTTAGAAAAACCAAAAATTTGCAACGAGGAAAATCGTTCTGTAATATAAATATTACACATCGAATTTTTCTCACTTCCATCCGGTGAGAAAAAGATGTTATCTATAAAAATCGAAATTTGTATTGAAAACCTCATGTTTACTTAATTGAATAAACAATGGCTAAAAATGAATCATTTATTAACTTTGATTTTTTTATTGTCCATCGAGTACTATACAGTGATTTCAAATCGTACTGCTTTAAGCACATTAAGAAACGAAAGAAAAGAATCTCTGCGTTCACTACACCTTTCGATACAATATAAACACGAAGATGAATGAGTTTAATGAGTTTGAGTTTTTGGTCACGGCGAACATATTGAATTCACAACAACTAATACAGTAGCCGATCAAGCATAAAACAACATTATATGACAAACTAAAAATATTTCTGAACAAAAAAAAAAACTATCCAACTTGGAAAAAGTTGTAACACTTCGAAATGATAGCAATACTATACAGTGATTTCAAATCGTACTGCTTTAGGCACATTAAGAAACGGAAGAAAAGAATCTCTGCATTCACTACACCTTTCGATACAATATAAACACGAAGATCAATGAGTTCAACAACGATTGAGTTTTTGGTTTCACCAACAAACTTGGGATCAAGAAATTTTCATGTCTTAAAAATTACAAAACGCATCCTGTCAATTAGGCAGTTATTAGAAAAATCTTGTTTACTAAAGATTGAAGTTTGGCGAATTTTTCGACCCACTGTCTGATGTTCAGTCGATCCTAGTTCCTTCAGCAAACGCAACAAAGGATTCGATCGTCCTTCAGAGTTTCTGTACTTCTCGAGCAACTGTTTAAACAACGGAAACATCATAAAAAGTGTCTCTACCTACGAACACCTGGTTTTAATCGAATCTTTTTGAGGTTTCTTAGAATTTTGAGTAAGTTTTTGAAAGATTTGTAACTTATTTTGAGAATTAAAGTAAGAAAATGTCAATTACATAATACTAAGTTGTGATGAGACATCAATAATGAGGTGCTCATATTTTTATATAATTGAGTATGGATATAATGCCACCTTAATAGGGAGTAAGAATTCACTTCTAGAGTGAAAATTCCTCTAAAGCTTGGCCAAGGTACAGAAATTATGTGCCGACAAGTTGACCAACGACAAGTTTTATAGTGTACTATCGTCATTTTAATTCAGTTAACTCTTGTTCGCAGAAAAAATTGTTTTGTCTTCATTACATGGAGTGAAAAAATAAAAAAATTACAAAGTCATCGAAGAATGAATTATTGTTTAAAAAATTCATTGTGAAAATCAACGGAGAATCAGTTATTCATAGTATTAAAATTGCTGATAAACGTCGTAGTCAATAAACGTATAATAGAAGTTGAATACCAAAGTTCTTTGTTTCAGTGTAAAAAGAAATTCGATGTGGATTTCGAAATTTCCATACGGAAAGAAGAAAGTTCCTAAAAGAACTATCTAAGTATCTATATTTCGCTTTTACAAGCAATTTACAACCCCCGTTGCCAATCCCTTAAACTATTCTCACTACTATCTACATTCGGGTTAAAGTACTCGGTAGCCACCTAGCCGCGATGGCCCGAAGACTCGCTCGCGGCGCGGGAAAATGCAAATGCGCCTGATATAATATATTCTGCGTTTAAATTTTAAGTTCCGCGCATGTTAATATTGCATTACAGCATACGCAACACAAATTTAGATATTTGTTACTAGATTTTAAAAACACAATTTTATATTATGGTAACATTGTCCCAAAGTGTATTTAGGGAACCGTATCTAAAAACCTAAGTGAATATGCGTGTCGTACATTTAGGGTACGTTCTGTAAACTTTTGGTGCGTTTTGTAAATTTGAGTCGCTTATCCGTAAAATCACATTTGAAAGCATGTTCCCTAAATTTAAAGCACCTTTTTAGGGTACTGTACCCTAAAAAGTTTGTAAA
>JAPYZL010010730.1:0-12911 GCA_030522825.1 Platygaster orseoliae | reverse complement strand
GTATTCAGACACTGAAAGCGATATCTTTCTGAAGCATATTATCGCGGGAATATTGAATGGTTTTTTGTCCGGATTTTGGTGGCGCACCCTGTAGTGTTCTAAAAGAAGCATGTTTTCAAAACAGGTCAATTTTTTATTTAACTATGATATTATCATTCAATTTTTCAAGATATTAACACAAATTCCATTGTATCAATAAAATGATTTTTTTTATTGAACGTTGAAGGAACACGTTTTTCACCACAGAATGTTTTTCGTAAAATTTTTGTATCATTCAAGCGAGAATTCATAATTTTTAATAATTAATAATAATAATAATAACTTAATAATTTTAAGTGTTTGTAATATAATAATTTAATAATAATAATAATAATAATAATAATAATAATAATAATAATAATAATAATAATTTTGTAATTTTTGATAATCTGCAAATTTGGCAGTATAGATTCATCCACAATTTTCATACGAAAAAAAAATTTTTTTTTGCTAATAAAAACTGCGTCAAAATGCAGTTAACTATTGATTCAAAATTTTGAAAATTCATCTTCCAAAATATCAAGATCTCGGATCTTTTTAAATCCAAAACTTGTATTTCGTTTGAATTTATATTTATAAACTGTTATTCATTTATTTATTTCATAGCATTTTTTAACTCTATCATTTTGCAGTAAATTCGATATTAAAATCTTAATCGAAAATATATAAATAAAATAAATTGAATTATATCGATAAAAAAAATTACTTCATTTTTTATCAACACGAAATTTTAAGAAAGCATTTAAGTCGATTTTTTTATTAAAAATAATAACAATTTTATTCTTGAAATTTTTCAATAAAAATATCATAAATTTTCCTGATCTCAAAATGTTTACTTTTTAATCGACTTCATCCATAAATATAATTATCGTTAATTTTGATTCTTGCATTTCCTTTTGACTTTTAATTTGAAAAAATTTGAAAATTGAAAAAATTTGAAAATTGAAAAAATTTCAATCAAAATTGGAATAACAATGTAAATTAAAAATTAATATTATATTTGAAAATTGAAATTTTCTATAAAATTTGAAATTCTTGATTTCTGATAAGTTGACAACAATGAAACGTATTTTTTTTTAATTTTAAGTCACACTTTCCCCATCCACACCTTTTTTTTCCACTAGTCACAAATATCTCGATCAAATTTTTGATTAGAAAACTTTGATAATTTGAGTTCCTTTCATTGCAATAAAATTGGAGCTTTTCAAAAATGCAGTAAATTTTGATTTTTTATACAAACGTACTATTCACTTTAATTTAAGTAAAATAATCTTTTTAAATTCTAATCCAAAATTATAGTCCTCAATACTATTTGAATTTTTTTATCGATTAGTGAAATTTTTACAATTGAGTGTATTTTTCCATTAAATTGTCTGACTAGAAATACGTAAAATGGAATAAATAGACAAATTAAATTTGTCCATCAGTAAAAAATCTGCATTACTGCGTACTACCTGAATAATTATACTACATTTTTAAACTTTTATCGATTATACTCATAGACAATAACAATCTAAAAATCAATAAACTTTCCATGCAAACTTAAATTCCGCATTCAAAAACATCTCAAAAAATTAGTTCCCAATAAAAAAAATTATCTCGCTTTAATTTGATGTTAAAATTTTTTATTCAACGCCGTGCGGCAAAGACCATTTTTCCACACGCTCCACGGTGAAAAACTAGCATTTCCACACATTGTTTCATAAAATATAGTCCTTGACTAGTGTAAAACAATTTTTTCAAGTCATCTAATTACAACTCTAAAAATCCTTTAAAAAAAACTTTTCCACACTAGTGAAGAAATATACATATTATTCTTATTTTCTCCAAGTAAATAAATTATAAATCAACATTCCCAAATCAATCCGCAAATTCAACGCGATCATCAAAAATAACAACCCTTTTCCAACATATCAAGTGTAAGATTTCCTCTGACAGCCCCCTCCCCCGTCCCCCCACGCCCCCTTAACAAATCATAACATCCTCGAGAGAGATCCACGAACTCGGTTCACGTCACGACCGGCTATGTTGTGACGTGCATAACAAAACACGCGATGCGCCGCGTATCGTAGGTTGAGGAACGAAAACGCACGTGTGTAAAAGAGAGTCCGGTACTTTCCCTCCTCCCCCCAACGCCCCCCGCGCGACTTGTCGACGGTCACGCCGACTCGTGACGTAGACGCGCGCGGTCTCGCTCCGTTTCACGATGTCGACGCCGTTCGCATTTCTATCCGTCTCGCTCGCGCCATTCCATTCACCACCCGCGCGAATCGACGCGTCGACACTGCGTGCCCAGTGCCGGGATTCGGATCGAGCGTCGCCCCTGACGGTAGCCTCCAATTTTCAAGGTAGTACAAACACTTGAAAGGAATTCAAGTTTCTTCACTTTCTCGCGTGGCCAAATGTAACTCTGTCGGAGATGCGAAATTACCGGTAACTTAATTTTGGGTAATATAACGCGTAATAGAAAACTTGATTCAACAAAAATTTATGAATCCACTTTAGATGCAAAGGACTGAAAAAAATTGAACACGTATTTTTTCTTTTTTTGATTGGATGAAAATTGCTGCAGATTCAGAGGTTTTAAAAAAATGATGTGACGTCACCGTCCGTATGAAGACAATAGAAATTTATATGGATCTTGACGTCAGACCCCCCACTCTACATTTTTCAAACCTCTGTATCTCCTGCAGTTCTCAATTAATTAAGAAATGAAAAAATATGTGTCGATTTTTTTTCAGTTATCTAACAGACGTATATAAAAGAATTTTTTCGTCAAGTTCTCTATTTACCATTATATTAGTAACTCTATATGACATTTAATATGATAATAATTTCTTTCAGTACTGTCTACCCTAATTTCTCCAAAAATATTTTGCACAGTCAATGCCATCGCTCTTTTACTGCAACATCCCCCCTCTCCCTTCCCCCCTAGCATGAGTTGTGGGGAAGGGGGGGGGAGGGTGTACAGAAGGCAAAAAGATCGAGCATGCACACGCGAGACGGACGCGAACGTGTCCGCGAAAACGTTCGCACGCGGCAAAAGCTTTGTACCCTAACCTGACCTACGCTCGAACGCTTGGCATAACTTCGCCGTTGGATCGATCGATCATACCTAACAACTGTCTTGCGTCTAACGGTGCCTGCCTAACTGTCTTCGGTGCCGTGCAAGTTCTTGGCTCTGGCCCGTTTCTTATTTTTGCGCTCGCTTTACCTCCTTACTCGCCAATTACTTCAATACGTAACGCGAATTTTCGGGGATTTTTGGGGCCTTATCACTCCCCCCCCCCCTACCTTTTCATACATTGAGAAAAAAACGTACTATAAATATTGGAAAAATTACAGTAGTAGGAAAATGTACAATATTATTTTTATTTTTCATATCTTCTAGTATTTTTAGCCATAAGTATATTTATTTCTACCATGCAATATAGTGAAACGTCAAATATCGCAATTGTAAGTTGATGTATAATTAAATATACTAAATATATTGTAATTTCATACGATATTTAAATATAATTCGAATATTTTGAATAATTAAACACTGCATGTAGTAAAATTTACTATATTTCATTTCGATCCCCTATTACTATATTTGTTAGTAAAAAGTACTACATTTTTCTCTTACTGCAAAAGCTCAAATCAAGTAAGAAATTTTTTCTGAAATTTCCGCGAAAGTGAGCCATTACACCTTCGTTTCTTGCTCCGAAAGCATTCCTTTCCTCGTGGGTTTCGAATAATGTACATTATTCGAAATTTTTGAGGAAAGGAATGCTTTCGAAACAAAAAACGAAGGTGTAATGGCTCACTTTCGCGGAAATTTCATAAAAAAAATGTTCGTGCCAGTTTTTGAGAATTTTTCACTTTTTCGTATTCCAGTTAATGACAGTTAAATTGGTTAATGACTAAGATCCCTTTATTGGCACATTCGAAGGAACAATGACATCCATTTGAAGGTGCCAACAAAAGAATTTCATCCACCAATTAATCTAACTGTCATCAACCAAAATTCTAAAAAACAGAAAACTTTCGTAAAATAACACGAAAACTACTATTTATTCACTTGTGCTACAAAAGATTGAAAACCATGTAAATTATGAACAGGGCAACCAAAAATATTTATGATAAAATGCAAAATATTTATTTATTTATTCATGAAAAAACAGGGAAATATTTATGATAAGCAAAAAATACAATACTTTTATTTATTTTATCATACTAAGTTCTCTTCGACTTATAATTCGAATAGCATAATGTTTCAATTGATTATTTATTTTGCAATGTAAACAGATTATGAATCTGTAAACATGTGACATGTCGAATAATTTCTCGGTAATTTTCAAACTGCAAATTAAAGAAAATGAAATGAAATAAATCAAATTAAAGAAAAAGAAAATTTTAATTTTATGCACATTGATCGAATTTTTCATTTGATTTTTTTTCAAATTAATTCAATTTTTGTGACTCAATTTGCATGATTTTAAATTTGAAATTTACATTTTTTTTATTTTTAATTCAATTTGCAAATAATTATATGCAAATTATTTGGAAATTAGAATTAAATGCCAATTTAAAAAAAAAAAAATAGCGAAACATGCTTAAAAAGTAAATTTTTTTTATGGTCGAAAATTGTTGAAAATATTTAAGATTAAAAATGAAAAACCTTAAAATATTTACGAAAAATCTAAAAATGGCAAAATATTTTTGTTCGGCTAAAAACTGCCAAAATATTTACTTAAATATTTGTTATTTAAATAAATATTTTTGGTTGCCTTGATTATGAATAATAATGGAGCATTATTTGATAAAAAGACATATGATGAGAGACTTTTTTTCAATTTATAAATGTATATAAGTATTGTTTACTGGTAAATTCAAACAAATATTCAAGATCTGTTAAACTTTGAGTTCAAAAGCATTAAATTCTGAAAAAAGGTAAAATAGAGATCTATAAAAATAATCAAAAAGATTCGTCTTTTTATTATCATTATTAATACTAAACTTTTTAAATAAAGGTTTGCACCGAATGTAATTATTTATTTTTATTACCATAATATACAGAATTTTCAAACACACAGAATTATGTAAAAATCTTCTGTACAATTCCATTTAATTCGCAGTGTCACAAAAAAATTTAAACTTTCTTCAATTTTTATCTGAAAAAATGGTTATTTTCAAGTTTTAGCAAACTTATAATTTAAATAATAATTATAACATCATTTTATTACGATTTTGAATTAACATTAATGTGAAAATAACATTTTACTAAATTATAATATTTCTTTTTATTCTTCAATGAATATGAAAAATAAGAAATAAATCTTTAACTATCAAAATTTATTATACAGCAATAAAAAAAAACTAACCTGCCTTGAAGATTTTTTTGGAATAAATGAAAAACTATATTCTGGAATTTCATTAAATGAGAAAAATTCAAAAACTCTATAATTCACGATTAGTAAATTTACGTGTTTCTTAAATTATTGATTTTAAGAAATAGAAACCAAAAAAAACATTTCATGAATTATTTTCTTTTTGAACTAATTTAAAAGAGTTTTCATAACTTTTTAAAAAATGTTTATCATAAATATATCAACCGAAATTCGACTTATTTTAAAGAAGGTATCGAGTAGATGATCTAAGCTGATTCTGGCCCCGAAGGTCCTACTATAAAACATGAGAAGTTTCACAAAGTGTAACTATTTTTTCACATTTTTTCACGATCAACATAATAATTTTCTCAGTTTTAATTTTCAAACTATCATATTATCCAGAACATGAAATATCATTTCCAAACATTCAGTCGCTTGAAATTAAAAAACCCATATTCACAGTACTTTTGATACAAACCGAGCAGAACGATTTAAAACAATGCAACTGAAAATCATGCGATAATTAAGTGCAAATTACACCTGCATTGTAATTATCACTCAACTTAATTCACGGTACGTAATTACTGATAATTCTATGTTGCAGTGTAATAAAGTATTTCGAATTACATTCTATAAATATAATTAGACGAGATGCATTATTTTATTAAGAAACAAATGTTATCTGTTGAGATTTGTTCTCGATAACAATATTAAAAAATATCACGTCTTCCTTCGAGTTATAAAAATAATCCTCGATAATAAATAATTAAATTATTTTCTCACGACGATAAATTCAGAAATAACGTTCAAAAAAAAAAAATAAACAAAAACCTTTTACATGTAATTCATGAAATTCATATTCAATAATCAAGTTCCTGAATTGAAATATTTTAAAAACCGTATCTCCATTTCCATAAATTTTCTCTCTCGCAGCTATAAAAACAGCAAATTTCATTATGACCTTCATCAAGAATCAAACAATAATGAATTCTGTCGTTACGAGCTATATCTCATCTTTTTCGAAATGGATAAAAAAAAAAAAAGAAGAAGCCGAGCATAATTGAAACAAATGGGCAGAGATGTTGCGCGAAGCGGTAATATGAAAGAATAAAGAACGTAAATTAGTAATGTTTGTTCGTACTTTACAGTAATTAGCAGCGTCTAATGAAACTTTCATGCAGATTTATCGTTTTGCTACGAAAGCTGCAATTTTTCAATGTCCGTATTATTAATTGGGCCAGTACGTTTTCCGGAACTCGAGTTTTCGGAAAAACTTGCGTGAACGTTCAATTTTTATCCGAATACACACTGAGAAAAAAATTTAGTAATTTATTCCATAAATATTGGAAAATTACTATATACTAGGAGAGTCTACAATATTATTTTGATTTTTCATATATTATAGTACATTTAGCCATAAATATATTGAAAGGGTATTTTTATTTTCAATTTTTTTAAAAATATTTTTCAGATTCTATAAACGTTTCTGGAATCTTTATGATTGCTGATTTCCAAAATTAGATGGTACAAAATTTGAAGTTATGAATTTTCAATATCTCTAATATTTTCACAATACATTGTCTTTATTGATTTATTATTTTAAAAATTTCTTTCTAGTACACGCAGAAAAATTTTTTGTAAATTTTATCGAAACAGCGGGCAGAATTTACCAAACTTTTGGCGAAGTGGTGATAATTTCCAACATTAGTAAATATTGCCAAGAGTTTGGTAAAATGAAGGTATCGGGGGTAACGAGTATATTTGGCATTAACTACGAAACAGTTTGAAAAAAAATACCAAACAGTTTGAAAAAAAAATACCAAATAGTTTGACAAAAAAAAAATAATAATTCTTCCCACTCAGGAACGTTTTTTGCCCGCCCTAGTTATGAGGAACGATTTTTTTCATAGTCGTCAAAAATGCCACACAATCCAGTCAACGTATAGTCGCCACGACCCATGTGGGAAGAGAAAGCGCTTAGGCTAAACCTTTACCATTAGAAGTGAATATGTATGGGGGAGAAAAAAACTTATGCCCCATTAGAGTGCTAAAAATTTGTCTTTAAAAGGCTTCTGGGTACAACAAGGGCGCCCAATACGACTTCCGAAGTATTCCGACAGGCTGAGTCGACAGTAATATAAGTTGAGCGCGGTATATATACTACGCGTGGGTTTTTTTTGGTTCATGCGAGAGAGAAGTGCTCGTTTTGAAAACTTATTTTTTTTGATTTTTACCAAACGAATGGTAAAAAGTCCTTTAATAGTTGGTTTTTTTTGCCTACATTTTCAGTATTAAATATGTTTAGGATATTTTACCAAACGTGTTTGGTATTTTATACCACGAAGTTGAAAAAATCTAAAGATACAGGAGAATCTCCGTTTATTTTGGTAAAAAGTACTAACGTTGGAAATTATCACCACTTAGCCAAAAGTTTGGTAAATTCTACCGCCGTTTCGATAAAATTTACAAAAAATTTTTCTCCGTGTACTTTTGAGATTTTGTTTATTGTTAGGTAATTGTATAATTATAAGGATTTTTTTAAATATTCGTGTATTTGTGTATAAGTTTTTGTTCATAAAGTTTACAATGATGACAAATCACACGAAAATTTTTTTAAGAGATTTACCAAAAATAATGTGAAACCTTGAAAAAACAAATTCGACGAAGCCCTTAAAAAGAAATTTTTAAAAATTCAAGAATACAAAAATTCTGAGAATTTTATTCAAATTCCGAAATTTGAAATTCTAAAGTTAAAATTGCTGATTTAAATTCTGAAATTTGAATTCTGAATTCAAAAATTTTGATTCAAATTTTGAAATTTGAATTCTAGATTCAAAAATTCTGGCTTAAATTCTAAATTCGAAAATTAACTGAAAAAATTCAGGAATTCACTGAAAGAAAAGATAAAATGAAAGAATTCACTGTGAAACTTCACTGAATTCTGAAAATTCTGATTCATATTCTTAAATTTGAATTATAAATTCAAAAATTCTCTAACTTCAGTGAAAAAATTCAAGAATTTAAAAATTATGAGAATTCTAATTCAAATTCTGAAATTTGAATTCTGAATTCAAAAACTCTTATTCAAATTCCGAAACTTGAATTCTAGATTCAAAAACTCTTAATTAAATTCTGAAATTGAAATTCCTATTTCAAAATTTCTGAACTAAATTCTAAAATTTCAATTCTAGATTCAATAATTCTGATTCAAACTATAAATTCAAAAATTCACTGAAAAAAATTCAGGAATTCACTGAAAGAAAGAACGAATTGAAAGAATTAACTGTGAAATTTTACTGAATTGTAAAAATTCTGATTCATATTCTTAAACTTGAATAATGAATTCAAGAATTCTCTAAATTCAGTAAAAAAATTCAAGAATTTCAAAATTCTGAGAATTCTGATTCAAATTCTGAAATATGAATTCTAAATTCAGAAATTCTAATTCAAATTCTAAAGTTTGAATTCTGAGTTCAAAAATTTTTATTCAAATTCTGAAATTTGAATTCTAGATTGAAAAACTCTTAATTAAATTCTGAAATTGAAATTCCTATTTCAAAATTTCTAAATTAAATTCTGATATTTCAATTCTAGATTCAAAAATTCTGATTCAAATTATAAATTCGGAAATTCACTGAAAAAATTCAAGAATTCACTGAAAGAAACAAATTGAAAGAATTCACTGTGAAAATTCACTGAATTCTGAAAATCCTGATTCATATTCTTAAATTTGAATACTTAAATTGAATTTATTATTAAATTGAATAATATTTAAATTGAATTGAAAATAAATTCAAAAATTCTGATTCAAATTTCAAACCAATAATTCAAATCTCAGAAAAAAAATTCTCGTGTGATTTTTCGACGTTGTAAATTTTGTCAACGTTATAAATTTCTGAAATTACAGCTACATAATATGAAGTTTCCAGAAAATTAATAATTGAAGTAATTTTCCAATAAATTATCTTTTTAAATTTATTAGAGCTCATACTTTTCTTGTTCCAGTTTTTTTTTTAGTATTTATCTACATAAATAAATCGATTTCATAGTATTTTTATGCATTCCTATGTAGTTTTCTCGAACTTGATGCTTGAGGTTTCAAAAATTTATAAATTGTTATCAATTCCATAGATTTTTTGAGAAAATGGTACTTAAATAATCAGTATTTATATGGTGTTTTTATTTTTATTTTTATTTTTTTTCATTATTTTTTAGTTTATGTAGATATTTCCAGAATCAGATGGTATAAAATTTCAATTAATAGTTTTTACTATTTCTTAAGATTCTTCCCAAGACATTACATTTATTGATTTATATAATTATTAGAATTTTTTTCTAATACTTTTAGAATTTTGCATATTGTCAGATATTTATACAATTTGGTGGATTTCCTGGTATTTTTGTTCATAAATTTGACACATTTAATGCAAAAAATTGCATTATTCATTATTAAAAATGCATTATTCTTATTCAAATTTTCTAGCATTTTAAGAAACATTATTTTCAATTTCAGGAAGGACTTTTTTTTTATTATTCGTATACCCACAAAATTTCATTTTCCTACATTCGCATATTTTTTTAAATAAAACAAACGAGAATTTTCTCTCATTATCAAAGATATTTTTTGCTTACAAATAAAAAAGACCGTTATTATTAATTTTTTTTCCATTATGATGAGAGCTCGGTATATTTTCAGACATACAAAATGTAATTAAAATGAACAAGACATTTGTTCGCTCACAATTTTCTATATTTTATTTCATTAATTATTACCCGCATTTTAAAAGAGTCATGAGAGAGTAATTTTTTGTCCCTCATTCGTAATTAACAGATGATAATTTATATTCAGAGTGAGAATGTTAAATACGTTTTCCAGCATGTTTGCGATGGCTTCATTAATATGCGAAATGGATTATTTTTGTGCATAAAAGTTTTCACTTAAATTTAATCCAGACTCCAATACATCACTCTTCAATCATTCACGCATAATGTAGCGAAATGGATATTGGAATAAAATTTCCTGTTTACAAATAAACAAGCAATCACATTATGCGATATTAATTTCGTAATTTGTGAAATTTTCGCGTTTAGAAATCGTATTGTTGATTTTTAGGTGAATTTCATTTTTGAAAAAATCAATAAAACTGATTATTTTATATTAAGAGAGTACAAACAAAAAACACAATTTTTTAATTTAATCAAATATTATAAAAAAATGAAAATATGTATCTTATCGTTTTTATTATTATTATTTTTAGAAAATATTACATTTTTTCATTACTCGCGTTATTATCGAAAATTTTTCGTTTCCTCGTCAGAGATTGAAAAATGAAAACAATTCAATAACGACCAAGAAAAACGCGAAAAATATTCCCCGACGCATTTCCGTGGCCTCATTAAAATGTAAAAAGGATTAATTTTATTCATAAAAGTTTTTTGCACAAATTTAATACGGGCTCCGCCGGAGCACTCTCTAATAAGTAATTAAAAATCAGCGGCGGCGGATGCGGCGAGGCATTTCCAGCCAAGATCGATGGTTTATGAAAAACTAAAAAAAAAAATTCATCACCGTCCATTTCTATGAAAAAGTAAATATTAGTTTCGAACCTGCAAACTTGGTCTCAACTTTTCGAATAATTTTTTAAATTCTCGTCAGTGTACGAAGGGAAACTCGGCAAAGTGAATTATTTAACCGACTTTTTCTCTCGGCGGCATCTTTCGCGTTGCCAAAGTTTTTTTTTCGAATTTCACTGCACTGAGAGAAAAATCTAGTAAGTTCTACTATATATATTATTATATTATTCAGAATATTCGTATTGTAGTCATTAACTTATAGTATGGTAGTTATAGCTATACGTTGTATAGTGAAACTCATATAAGTAAAGTAATACTTCTGAAAAAATGTAAAAATAAAAATCATGTAATGTAATTTTCCATATCTTGTATACTGAGAACTGTTATTTACTATAGTATAAAAGACAATATGCTTAGTATTTTTTCCTATACATCAACTTATAATTGAGATATTTGATGTTTCACTATACTGTATGGTAAAAATAAAATTGATAACGATTCATGAATTTTTGAAACCTAAAGCATCAAGTTCTAGGTATACCATTAAATCCATTTATTTATGTAGATAAATATTAAAAAAACACACAAAAAATAACAGGAGAAGAAAAATATCAAAGCTACTATTTATTTGAAAATTACGTTAAATATAAATTATCTGTAGAACTTCATAGTTTGTAGATTCAATTCCAAAAAATTATAGGTACTTGCATAGATTTCCAGGATGATATTTTCTAGAATAGAAAATGTGTTGGATTTCGAATATTTTTATAGATTAATAATATACAGATTTACATATATTTAACAGCTTTCTAGTTCTTCTAGTATTTTTTTTTCTATTTTAGATACTTCTACGATTAGAGGATTTTTCATATACATAATAGTAATTTTTTGTAAAGATTTATAGAATACGATGTTTTAAGCGTTCAATATTTTTTGAACTACTTAACATTTTAACTACTATTATTTTGCGTATTTTTTGCATTTGTAATTTTTTTTTAAGTATCGCCAATTTCGTTTTTTCTAGTGTAAAAAGAAGAATTCAATTTTTCGTTTACCCAGACACTACACACCCAAAAAACCCTGTCAATTTCCTTAGTATTTTAATAAGTAATTTTAAGTAATCTAGTCATTTTCTATTCGTGCTTATGAATAGAAAAATGAAAGTACACTTTAGTATATTTTAGTCTACTGTAGTACACCAATCACATAAAAGTCTTCTGAAGTATATTAATCTACTCTCTGAAACGTGCCTGAATTTCCAAACGTTTACAAAAGAAACGAAAACGAAAAAAATATATTTTTCACTTCCATCCATGATTAAAATTAGAAATAATGAGGAACGTAAAGTAATATTTGTTAAATATCGATAATTATGAATTAATTCTATTACTAGGAATAACAGAACAGTTTCTTTATTTTTTCGTTTATTTTTAAACGTTTGGAACTTCAGAAACATCTCTCTGAGCTAAAATTAGTCAAATTTTTACTATATGAAATAGTTACACGTGTTTACTGAAGGAATAGTCACATTTGTAGATTTGACTATGTAATTAGTAAGAATTTAACATCAAAATAGTTGAATTTTTCACTAATTCCAAATAGTCGTGCATTTTTACAATTTTAGTCACGCTAATTTACTATATTCTTAGTCAAAATTTTTTACTAATTTACTAGTGATTTTTGACTATTTCATGAGTTCATATACTCTGTTTTGAAAAAAAAAAAAAATATGATTCATTATGAATCCATTGTCATTATTAATATTAGATTAGATTAGAATAGTCATACAATGACTAAATCATTGGTAAAAGTTGACTTCGGATCTAGTATCAGGTTGTCAGAAAAGTTCGTAGAGAAATCGATAGACATTTTATTGTTTTTATTTTCTTTATTAAAGTTTATTTTCAATTTACAATATAATCACCA
>JAPYZL010010725.1:0-15874 GCA_030522825.1 Platygaster orseoliae | reverse complement strand
AGTGATACTTCCAAAAGTTATGTGAAAAAAAATTGTTACTTGAATTTTCATTTGTTGGAATGGCTCAGTGCTTTCGTCGTCGTTCTACACTCAAGCGGGGGGGGGGGGCCAAGTTCGAATCCTGTAGGCGGCAAAGATTTTTTCTAAATGATATTATGTGCATACACGTCAGAGTTATAAAAAAATTAATATGTACTTAATAACATCAACGTTTAAATATTTAAAAAAGAATCAATAGTAAAATTTGATGATAAAAAAAAAATTTTTTCCTACTGCAGAACCGCATGTAACACTACGAACCACGCAAACCACTACGAACCACGCGAACCATTGCGCGAAAACATTACAGTGTAATGTTCTGTAATGTTCTGTAATGTTTTTTCGCAAGGGATTAACTGAATTTTTTTTAGAGTTCAATAAAATTTTGAAATATCCATAAATCTAATCAACTCGAAAAATATATTGAGAAGTTCGAATATTTTCGTTTTTTATTTCTTCAAAGGAAGCCAAAAATCTGAAAATTTTACATGGTAATTAAATTAAAGATTGATAGAAAAATATTGATTGTTTTTGAAAAAGGTTTTTTTCTTAATATTTAAGGGATGTATTCATTTGGTAGAATTTTCGAAAAATTTTAGGGATGAAAAAAATGTCAATGGAATTAATTAAAACCTCTTCAATATACAAGTTTATGTTAAAATATCGAAAATATTTTTTAAACTGCAGTGTTTTTAAATGCACGATTGCTTTCTTTAAAAGTTCTAGAAAAATTTGGTTATTTTCGAATAATAAGTATTTTTCGATAAGGATTTACGTAAGCTTGTAGTTTTATTTTTATTTTTCTTTGCCATTCTGAAAAAATCATCGAAATTGTAAGATTCAATCTGAATTGATAGATATTTTGAAAGATTGAAATTTTGCACTCTTTTTTATGTTTAAGATTCTAAAAAACTATGAAACATTCTAAAATTCTCTGTGATCTCAAAACGTTTTTAATATACGCAATTTTGAAAAAATAATTTTTGCAGATCTAGAAATAATTAAAATTATCATAAATTATCGAAATATTAGAATATTTCGTAATGATTCTGAAAACGTACTGACACATCATAGAACATTTTCTATGATGTTACGAGTCAAATAATCTATAAAAAAAGCTAAGTTTAAAACTCTCTATACAGGTTTTCGAAATAATATCAGCTCAGAATATTTTCTGAAAATTGACAATGTTCGAATGCCTAAAAAATATTTTTAATCAACTTAAATAAAAAAAAAAGATTATCAGAACCATTTCAATAATTTTTTAATATTAGTAATGCTGGATGATTTTCAAAAATTTACAAGAACATATAATTAATTTAATAAACAAAGTGAAAATTGAAAAAGTTTGTCTTTAAATTTTCAACTCTCATTATTTCACATCATAAATCTTGATTTCCGTTCTTTTTTTTTTGATTGACTGTTCTATTGTTCATGCCCTGAATTTAAATTTTTGAAAGGTCAATTCTTACATACTTCCGAAATTTCACTATAGATTTCTTTGAATTCCAAAACTTGGTATGATGATTTTATTTCTTGGGATTTCTAAATCACCAAACTGGAGCAACTTTCAAACATTTGGTTCGATGGTTTCGAAAGTATGTAAATCAATGAAAAACATTACTACTTTTTTTAATTGTTGCCTAATGTTTAGATAAACCTTAAATTGTTACGAATTCTTATAAATTAAAAAACACATAAAAAACCTGCAGCTATTGAGATCCCTAAGAAATTCATTCAAAATTCAAACGATGACGAAAATATAAAAAAATTTTATAAGTTGTAAAATTTTTTTTTATTTCTAGCATTATCGATAACGATTTGTTTATTAAACTTTGTTCTATTTTTTTTCATAGAAGCTACTTCTTCCTCTTTACTGCTAAAGTTTCTTCTATGTTATCGTATTCGTTTGATCATTTTTTATAGTAGCGTTTCAAAATTTCGTAAAATTATCAGAACAACCCCCGAAAATCACAGTAATTTTTCCTAAGTTATTGATCATAATCAAACTTTTTATTTTTCGTCTTTTTCCTTCATTTTAATAATTTTTGTCAAGATTAGCCTTATTTATTAGTTTACTGTACTACAGTTTTCACTGCATCATCTATCGAATTCCATCAATAGAATAAAAATAAAATATAACACCACACCTAAATAATCATCCATCATTAAAATTTTGCAATAGAACCCCACATTTATACAAAAAACTGTTTAATCAATATAAAAATTTTTTTATTCCAAAAGTAAGAAAGAGAAAACATACTTCAACGTCAGAGCAGTTTAAAAACAAAATTTTTTAATTCACCTTTAATTGCCTACACACGAAAAAACCATAAACTTTTCTTCAAACCCCCCATTCTAAAAAATCCTAAAACCTCTCGACCAGCCTGGCACAGCTGTTCAAACACACAATAAACAATGTTTCCGTGCCAAAACTTCCGTTACTGAAAACCCAAATCCAAAATCAGGATCCCAATCAAGAAATCTAGGAATAAATCTCCGCATTCTCCTTCTTTTCCACCTACAACCACCACACAGGGTTCTATAAACCTTAATGAAGGACGTTAGGCCCAAGAGGCAGAAGAGGGGGGGGGGTGGGTTCGTAGAAATAGGACAAAAATATGATGACGTATTGTACAAGTGCATGCGCACTTGTCCACTAGCCTGTTGCTCTAACGCGACGCCCGCCAAAGTTGAGTCGCGGGCACCAACCGAATTACATCACAATCACTTCAGTCGCCCCTCGGCCATTACACGTGTAAATCAAGCGTACCTCTGTCGCGCGTGCCGAATAAGTCCCAGGTTCGCCCGAAGAAACTTTCCTCGCTCACATGACTTCCGGTGGCCGCGGTCGGACGCCGCGCGATCGAACGCAAAAGCTCGCTCGCACCTTGATTCGACACTTGCACAACACACCGAGCAAGTAGGCACGAGAATAGAACGACGACGAGTGAAAGAAAAGAGGGTCGTGCCCGAGGGTGAGGAGGAGGGAGAGAGGGGGAGGTAGCGGGGGGAGATTGCGGAAAAATTGTTGAAAAAAAGAGGGTAGCGGAGTGGTACCGGGGTCGGGGGCAAGTGGTACCGAGCCGGAGGAATCGGGATAAGAGCAAGGGCGTTCGTTTGGAATCGCGAAATAACGATCGGGTTCGATCGGGATCGATTATAAGAGAGCGACTTGGAGCCGGGCGACGGCTATCTCGAGACTGCTGCCAATGCCAGTCGGAAGGCGTCGCGACGCCCCCCGCGCGTGGTCCTCGCAACGAGACCAAATCGCGAGCTCCACGATCGACGACACCCTATCTATCGTCTATCCGCGGCTCTGGATATCGCCAAATCGCGATCCGATAATTATACATCCCGCCCGCGCCCTCGCCTTGGTCCATTCGATGCCACGTTGACCATGAAAACCTGGGCCTCGTATTTTTAGAAGCATTTTCCGCGAGATATTTCGAGCAGTGTCAACATTGCCGAGAGGCTTTTCCTTTTTCCATGGGGGTTGGCGGTTGGGAGTTTTGACGGGATGAATCGCTGTGAGGGAAGTGTCGATCGGAAAATCGTTTGGGATGTTGGATTAGAGATAGGATTTATCGGTACAAATCCTTACTGATAACAGTAACTATCCGGGGGTGGTCCCAGAAATGGTTCTTGGGAAGGGAAATTAACTTGGACCAAAAATGCAAAGATAATGTCATCGGAATGTTCAGCCTACAGCATAAATTATGCATAAATGTTAAGTTGTTTATAGAAAAACTTGTATGATAATAAAAATACCGCTTCATTTTTGTAATGTATTGTATTCAAGTAGTATATTGAAGGAAGTATTATATTTTAAGGCGAAAAAAAACTGTATAACAATTGAATTCGCAAAAATTTTTCAAAATTTTCGGTTATGCTGAAATTTTCACGGAATCTTCAATTTTTTTCAAAATTCAAGTTTTGAAAAATTAAAAACTGGATTTCCGATGTATCATAATTTTCAAAATTTTTCAAGATGTCAGAAATTTTCAACATTTTCGTTCATAGAGTTTTAAAATTGACATTTTTCATGTATTTTAGATTTGAAATTAAACATCCAAAAAATTTAAAAATTATTAAATTCGCAAAGATTATTCAAAATTTCCGATAATGTTAACATGTTCGCGAAATTTTCTATTTTTTTCAAAATTCAACTTTTGAAAAACTAAAAACTGTATAAGGACTTCCGAAGTATCATAATTTAAGAATTCGTTAAGATGTCGAAATCTTCCATGATTTTCGTTCTTGAAGTTTTAAAGTTTGGAACAAAATTTTTAAAATCGACTTTTTTAATGTACTTTTTATTTTAGATTTGAAATTGAACATATCCATAAAGTTCAAAAACTATTGAATTCGCAAAAATTTTCGGTAATGTTGAAATTTCCACAAAATTTTATATTCTTTCAAAGTTCAATTTTTCAAAAATCAAAAACTGTAGGATTTTCTGCATATTATAATTTAAAAAAATTTTTAAGATGTCAAAAATTCTCAACGTTTTCGTACCTGGAGTTTTCAAATTTAATATGAAATTTTTTAAATTGACATTTTTAATGTATTTCAAATTTGAAATTCAACATCGAAAAAATTAAAAAATTATTGAATTTTCAAAAATTTTCAAAATTTTCAGTAATGTTGAAATGTTCATGAAATTTTCTATTTTTTTAAAATTCAAGTTTTTGAAAATTAAAAAGTGTATGAGGATTTTCTTTATATCATTTTTTTTTTAATTTTTCAAGATGTCAAAAATTCTCAACATTTTCGTTCATAAAGTTTTAAAATTTGAAATTGTACAGTATTCGAGGTTAATGAGGTTGTAACAGTAAATGACCCTGGCGGCAGCTAAAAAAACCGCAAAAAACCAAAGCCCGGTTTTTTACGGTTTTTTGAGGTTTTCTGAAAAAACCAAACTTTAAAATGTCCTTATCTTGGAAAATCAAATTAACAGAGGTCAGGTAAAGCTAGAAATCATTTCATTGTGATAAAAAAATGCAAAAAAAAAAATTGAAAAACAATAAATAAAGCACTGTTATTTTTAATATGATATATGATAATAGTGATTTATTTATTGTTTAAAAATTTTTTTTGCATCTTTATTTTATATATCAATGCCTTGCAAAAACAATATAATTATATTTTATAAAACTGAAAAATATTTTAGTAATTCTTATTTATGAATAATACTAATTGTTAGATTAAGTATTTTTCGATTTAGAAATGTGCATTGGGAATAAAAGCACTCTTGAATAAAAAAAAAAAAAAAATAGATAACATTTTTCACTGAAGCTTAAAGTTTTGTTCTGTCTATTTTTTTTATTTTATATACGTTACTATTTCACTTAAACTGGAATAATTCAATATTTACTCGTCTTTAAAAAACAAATTTGTTTTATTTCAAATAATTAAAGAATATTTTAGTAATTTTTATACATAAAGAATAAAAAAAATGTGATTAAATTTTTCCTAATTTATAATTGCACATAAAAATGAAAAAAATTTGAATTAGAAGAAAAGGAACATTTTCCACTGAAACCTACAATTCTTTGATGTCAATTTGTAATAACTTTCAAACGATAACTAAATAATTCATTGAAATTGTCTATTATCCATCTTGAGGTGAAAATAAAGCAATCTAAACAAAATTTTTTAATTTCCGTAAAGAAAAGACTAATTACACGCGAAATTTTAATTTTACCAGAACTCTTAAACTCTAATCAAAAAACTTTTTTATTAACTGTCAACTTACAAATTGACCAGAAATACTGAAAATATTGCTTTTAATAATATACTGATTTTAATCTTTTTTTCGTATATGTGTACCATATAACGAAATCCTCAAATTAATTTTTGTCTCTAGAAATCCAGAAAATATTTTTGTTGGTCGAATGTATATGAAAAAAGCTCAAAAATATATAATTTTCAAAATAATGAATATTTCTATAATTGAAACTCTGCCATTTTGTTATTTTTAAATGTTAGAAATCGCGATTTGCCATTATTCATTGTCTCGATTCTCCATGGAGTTATATTTCAGAAGTAGTATATTTCTTCACTAGTGTGGAAAAGTTTTTTTTAACGAATCTGAGAATTGATCAGATGAGTAAAAAAATTATTCCACACTAGTCGAGGACTATATTTTATTCAACAACGTGTGGAAATGCGACTTTTCCATAGCCAGAGCGTGTGGAAAAGTGGACTTTTCCACACTAGTTGAATAAAATCTTTTTTGAAGTTTTTCATTACACATGTTCTACTCAATTAAGCTTCACAAATCATTATCAACATTTTTTCTCCATTTTCCAATGACAATTTTTGCTTCCTCGAAATTTCGTGCTCCAAATCATCTTGCTAGGATTGAAAGTCTGAGAATTTTACACTATTTCGAGAAAAAATTTTTGACAGCAACGTTCGGGGAAAGTCGTATAGATAGGCGCCAATCAAGTTTGCCCAAGTCAATCGATTCGTTGGTCTATTTGCGTTCGGCCCGCGTTCACTTCTTTTCCCGACCCCGAACAAATGAGACGTTGTGAACGTTTCCCAAACTCGAGCTATATTTACGCTGTGAAAATGTAGTTAATTTTTATACATTATGAGAAAATTGGCGGAATTTCCACTCACAATCCAACAAATATTAAAAATTTTCATTTCAATTTATCATTTACCTTTATAAAAAAATCTAACTCAAGGATGTATGACTGGTAAATTTTTTAATCATTTTTGCTAACATTTAGAAATGGAATTATTATTAACTTGGAGGATCAAAAAGTACGTTGATTTTGGGATTAATGCAAACTCAAAAAATTTCTGTAATTTAATTTCTGTAATTTGAAGACTGTAAAAGTTATCGAAAATTGTAGCTTATTTTACGGGATTTTTATTATCTTCACGATTTAAATGAAACATTAATCGTGAAAAACTAATGAACTTTTTTTCGATTCTTATAATGTACAGAAATTTTGTAAAAATTTTGGATAGTCTGAAGTAAATCGAACATTCTTGTTCGAATAAAAAATATGTCAACGAGTTGAAATTTGGGTTGATAACGAAAAACGTTTGTTGAAAAATAGAATTTTTTTTACAGATTTTCAACTTTTTTTTACATACACTAAAAATTAAAACTCACATGGTTTTTTTTCTGATTTATTATTTTGGGGGAGGGTGAGTTCGAATTTTTTTTACGCATCAGTGTACACATGTAAAAAAATTCGTGTACATAAATGTGTTTGTGAGATGTTTCTGTACATGGAAAGATATTTGTCCATGTAATATCGTACTAATTGAGGCCGACTTGCGTTTACGTTTGGCGTTCTGCCAGGACGCTTTGATCATGCTTCTTTATTCATTGCAAACACTGCTGTGAATCAGGCATGACTTCGCAGTCACGGTTCATCATTCGGGAGCATTGCCTATTTTTTTGATTCGCAACTCACAAAATTCATGGCTTCAGGCCTATATAATTGCTGTAAAACTAATTGTAATATTCCAAATCTTGTCTCAAATCGACCTTCAAAATCTTTTTTTTTCATTATTCTTGATTAAAAACAAATTTTTTCATTATTTTCTCCAAAAAACGATTTTTGCAAAAGCTATTGGTTATAAACAATTGAATAATTTGGTAACTTCTGCGTCTAAAAGTTCTTCAAACTTTTGTATGGGTGAGCATTTATAAATTTCTTGTAAAAGTAGTTGAAGCTTCTCAATATCAAATGTTATTGCTTTTTTTTCGATTCTACATATAAAAATTTGAATAATTCACTTTCAATAAAGAACAGTGTCTTTTCTCTAAATAATTTTTTATGTATCGTGTTCCAACTTTGTCAATGAAATGTGTAAAATCTTGATAATTCTACATCGTTTATATATGTTACATAGATTAATGTAACTGATATCACAACACTTTTTTTATCTGGTTTGGGTAACGAATTCGAAAAAATAAACTTTTGATTATAAAATGGTCTTATTCTGTTTTTCAGGCTCATGAAGACAAAACCGCTCGGCACTCAACAAAATGGAAAATTTGAACGACGACTGTCTCTTTCAGCTAGTTCAATATTTTTCCCCGCTAGATAAACTGAATTTTTCTAGAGGTATACTAACAAAAATGTTCAAAATCCATATTTACATATTTGGAAAAAAATTTTTCCACTCCAAAAATTTTTATATTTTCTTAACTTTTTTTCTGTTTTGATTAAAAAAACTTTGAAAATGTTGAAGAGTCAAATTTGAAAGTCATAAATTTTTAGTTCCAAATATCAATCGTCAGTACTTGAAATTTATAACGTTTAATTTTGAAACGAAAGCTACCTAATGTTCTCTTGAAACAATTTTCTAGTTTGCACACAGGTGATACCCCTTAAAAATTTGCCATTTTTTACTTGAATGAATGTTACCAAGTTCAAGTTCGGTATGTTGCTTCAACGATAATTGCATGGTTCTTTGTTACAGTAAGCAAAGAAGCACTTTACATATTTCTTTGTACAATTACATTAAAGTGCCTTGTGCACTGCTTTAGTTTTCAGAATCTGCTTCCAAACAATCTTTTTCCGCTCTAAATCTTTTTTTTTAATCTTTGTTTGTCACATAGGAAAAAATATTAAAAAAAAGTTTTTAAATAAAACTTAACTTGAATAAAAGTCTTTAAATAAAACTTAAAAAATAAAAAGTTTTTAAAAATTTTAAAAAGAAAAAATATTTAAAAAAAGAAAACAGAATAAAAATTCTGTTTTCATCCCGAACCTACAAGTACCAAAAATGTTTCTAACATTTGTAATAATTTTTCTGACGAATAAAATCGTGTATTTTTCACACTGAAAAAAAATATAGTGCTTTCTGGAAAATGCCTAATAAAGAGTACTAGAATACTGTAACTTTTAGAATATTCTTGCAAATTTTGTCATTTTTAATTTAATTATTACAATGTTGTATATAAGAAATCGTTACAAATACAAATTTCAAATACGTACCTTTCCTCCATTTTTCTCATTGACTTGACCAGATTTCCATGTTGCATCGCGTAGCTCAGGCTTTTTCAAAAACGAATTGATCACTTCAAAAATTTTAATATTTTCTTAACTGTTTTTCTGTTTTGATTAAAAAAACTTTGAAAATGTTGAAGAGTCAAATTTGAGAGTCATAAATTTTTAGTTCCAAATATCAATCGTCAGTACTTGAAATTTATAACGTTTAATTTTGAAACGAAAGCTACCTAATTTTCTCTTGAAACAATTTTCTAGTTTGCCAAAAATGGAGCGATATAATGACCAGGATAGTGCAAAAATCCAACGTACACGTAACGTTCAACATGATCGAAGACGCTGAAATCGTAGATTGCTTAGAAGTCTCAGAACTCGAACAGCTCGTTGAATATTTTGGTCCAGACATCGATCACATTTCGTTGCTTCCTTTGTCAGATATTCCCACTGACACAATGTTTTTCTCGTTCGACGATTATTATTATCTAGTAAGAGACTACATACTGTACGATTTGTTAAGTTTGCTGGAAAAATGTTGCCACAACGTGAGACAACTCACGATGTCTTATGGTAAAAATTACGAGACTTACCCGACTGGTTGGCTGGATTCTTTTGTGAAAAGTAATGAGCAACTTCGAACTTTGGGAATCGTGGGAAGCTCGGACGGATTTCTCGACGACGAGTTGAAAGATATTCCTCTTTGTTTGGAAGAGCTTTCTTTTGATAGTGTTCGATACAAAACTGACGATAATTTGTGCGTGGTGAGTATAAAAAATTTTTATGAAATATAATAATTTTAATATCTCAAATTGAAAATATTAGTCAAAAGACATTTTTTCACGAAAACTTTATTTATTTTATTTATTTTTATGAATATTGCATTTTTTTGTTGCAGTTTTTGAAAAACGCTTCGAACCTTGAAAAACTAGAACTTGTGAGGTCCAACATGGTAACAAGTAAATCATTGAAAACAATGTCAAAACACTCAACGAAACTGCGAGTGTTGCATTTGTATAGATGTACAGAACCGTTTTTGTCTGAAATGAGTTACATTTCCAAATTAAACCAGCTCAGTGAATTATATATTGGAGAATTCAGGGACTCGTTGATCGACGAAAACATTGTGGAAATCAGTCTTGGATGTAAAAATTTAAAAAAACTTTGCCTGTTCGGTAAGTTTGACTTTGTTTTGACTCGATCTAGATTAGATTTCGTTGAAAAAGTTGAAACACGATACATAATAAATTTATTAGAGAAAATACTTCCTTTTATTAAAATTTTCTTGAAAACTTGGAACAACATCTTATAATTTGCTGTAATCGACATGTTGAGTTTGATCATAAATAAATTATTATCTTTTATTTCAAGCTTATAATTTCATTTTGTCATTTCTAATTTAAATGCATGTTTTTCATCTTTTAGCATATGTAATTAATTTTTCACGAATATTTTTTGGCATATTTGAAAGGCTGAATGTAAAAGTCGGAAAAGAAAAAGACAGATAGATATGAAACTCCATGTTTTCTGTCTCTACTCGTCCGACTTTGACATTCAGCCTTTGATTTATGACATATTTTTGCATTTTTGCATTGTTATCCGTGTATATTTTTATCAACCCTGTAGATAAATAATGATAGATTAATAACAATTCCAAATAATGAAACTTTTTCCAGATAACAGACGTATAACCGACACCGGTTTGGGCATCATCGTTTCGGCTCTCCCAAAACTCGAAGAATTGGAACTAGGTTTTCTAAACATCAGCTCCATATCATCACACAATTTTCCTTTAAGTCTGCGAGTACTGCGTTTGTACAAATGCCAAAATTTGTCAGCCATGTCCATGTGCGACACGTTGCGTTTGACGCCACATCTGATGACTTTGGAAATCATCAATTGCATGGACCGTCAACAGTGCGAAAAGTTCGTATGCTCCACGATTTCCATCGTACTTTCGCGCTCCCGAGTTTTCCAAATGTACGCATACGAAGAAGAATTGGGCGGCGTGAAAATCACGGTTTACAAGGGCAGCGAAAAATCCTCGAGCGACGATTTCCTCGAGGACTCGGTTTTCTACTTCCGGTGTCGACCCGGAAAATACGAACTCAGCGACGAAGACGTCAAGTACGTTGAGATCGACGAGTTTCCTGATCTTTTGTCCCTCGTCGATGATTACGTCAGCATGAACTCGTCGACTTGTAAAATGTTATACGAAATTTTGTAACTAGGTCTTGTTGAAATCACGTTTTTGGAGGACTATGTGTTTGTGGTACTTAAAAAAATTAATTTTGAGACAGACGTTTGAGTTTTTGCATTATTTGACTGTGGAGAGTTTGATTTAATCAGCAGCTACAAGTTCTTTCAATCAAACTTTGAGTTAACTTTATTTCCTCGGGTTTTCAGTATTTATTGACAATATCAGTTTTATTAAAAACACTTCTAAAATTGATCAGATTGCCATGGAAAAACAAATTATAAATTTATGCTAACAACTCCTTTTTAAGCCAACATATGAGATAGTGTTATCTTTTGTATGCAAAAATACATTTACAATTATGTATGAAAAAGTATGGAAATCCTTAAGTTTCTGTCATATTTATAAAATATAAATTATAAGAAAAAAAATTTTTTTATAATAATAATAATATATAATAATAATTATATATATTATATTAAATAATATGAATTGATAGCTTCTTTAATTTGACATATAAATAACAGTTTTGTTACAACAGGACAAATCATGTCGTCGTATCATCTTCCGTGTCTGAATCTTGAGCACATTTTCTCATGGCTTCGGCACCTTTCACTGCAATCTACAAATTTTTTTGAATATGATTATTGCATTTCACTTTAACTGATTCATTCGATTTTTTGGCAAATATCACCTTTAGTATACCCATATTTTCAACACGCTTCGAACATACTATGTTCAGATGCTGTTCATCATCGTCATTGTTCGAAAGGAATTGTTTCAAATCAAAAACGGCATAACTGCAATAAATAAACATATATCCACTAGGATGACGATGCAAAAGAAATTTATAGAAATCATTTCCAAAATGGTTAACGTGAAATTATTTTGCGGAACGCTGACTTTTAAAATCTATCACCGGAAGTCAGTGGAATATGATTTAAACTTTTGGGAAAATATGACAAACCTGGGATATTGATTTTTTTTATTCTAGAAAAATGTTATAGAAACTTGTAATGTTTCTTTGGGAAATAATTTTTAGCTAAAAGCGTTAAAACTTCAAAAGTTTTCGAATATTTTAAATTTAACGAATTTAGAAAAAACATGAAAAAAAGGGCCGTTTTTCTAAATGAAGATTTGCAATTAATTCGGAATTCGTAATTTTTGCATTTTTGTTCAACTGCTACGGTTCATGAAGATGGTGCAATATTTTTCAAACATTTTTGTGAAGTAAAAATAACTATCATGATTTTCGAAAATTTTTTATTGCAATCTTGTTACAGAATTTTTATTTTTTGTTGATTTTCAAGAGTTTTTTGTCAATATTTTAAATAAAGATAAATAACTGAGCTCGTGGAATTCGATAAATTTTGGACATGCAATATTTGAGAACGTTATTATAAAAATTATGCTAGATAAATGAAATGTTTTAAATATTTTCCAAAAAATTTTACAATTTTACCTTCAATCATGAAAAATCATAAGAATGCTTTGAAATAAATAAAAAAAATCTTTGTTAATATCCTGAAAAATATAATTTTCATGAATATTCTGGTTCAGAAATCAAAATCAATACCAATAATGCGTCAAATTTCGCAACTCAATTTATTCGTTGAAATTCTGCAAACCTAATATCCAAAATATAAACATTTTTTGCATAATAAAATGAAGTTGAAGCAAATTCTCAATATTATCTGCAAATTGCAGAAAGTATATATACAGAATTCAAACCAAATATTGAGGATTGAATATTTTAATAAAATTTCAACCTACCCGATTTCCACACATTCTTCAGATTCTGAGCTATCTTCCGAAGGCTCATTGACGATCACGAACTTAATACTTGCATCTGCTTTTCTCAATATTTCACGTAATTTGCGTCTTTCTTTCGAGTGTTTCGCACTGTCAATCTTAAATTCTGTAGAAACAATTGTTAAAAATGACTTTACAGTTTCATGATTGAAAATAAAGACATTTATTTTGACAAAGTATAATATAAAAAATTAAGTAAAAAAAAGTGAAGACTTGATGCAATAATTAATAAAAAAACTTGACGAATTTTCCAAAAAATATTAAGTTTAACATTGAAATCTTTCAATTTTTCTGCATACTCTTGAAATTATTCAATGTCTTCTTATAATTCCTAAAAACTACTAAAAATTCTAAAAATCTCATAGTTCACAATTTTCTGAAATTTCGAAAATATTGTGAAAAACTTCCAAACATACTATATATAATTATCGCAAAATTTTAATTCTAGAAATTTTACTCAAACTTTTTTACTTCTAAAAAATCAAAATTTGTTGAAAAAATTCAATAAAATACAAAATGTAAAATCGTTTCGGTTTTTCAAATCAACTGTATAAAGTAGTGAAATTATATACTCTGTAAGACCTTTTTTAAAGTTGTAAACTAATGTGCATTTCGATTCCCTCGTCACAGGCAATGAAATCGTTTCCATACTTTCGCCTTCATGACCCAAAAAACTATATTCTACGTAGGTATTACTTATATTTGGGAATTGATCGAACGTCGGTACTTTGAACAAAGTTACGCTCACGATTATAATCACAATCTTATCTTCTTTTAAGTGCTGAAATCAATACGAAATTGTGCCTTTTTGTCGACGGTAGGTCTATTAATAGTATATTACATTACTAGGGCGATAAAATCATTTTTCACGAATGTGAGGCTTAACAACAACAATAATTTTAATAGTTATAATAAGTGGGAAAAAAATAAATACGTATTATAATACAATAATTTCAAGAATATTTCATATAGCATAAGCATAATGTACTATTGAATGTGAGCTTACATTTTCTCCAAGTCTTTTCCTGTGCACCAGTACAGAATCTTTCGGAGCTGCAATCAAAAAATTTATCTTTTATCATCTATTAATGATGGGTGCAATAATAATTCATTGTTTAACCTCTGCTTCGAGTACTCAATCTTCTGTACCTCTCCCAATTAGCCTCATTCAAGGCGTTGTGAACATCGCGAAGTGAACTGCTAGAATCATCATTATCATATTCCTGTGTACAAAAATTATAACATTAAATATCGCAGATTAAATTGTTATCTGGCGCCGGGAATTTTAACGTCTCACATTTGCCATATCCAATTTGAATCTTTCCATACTTTGCCTGTCACTTTGCTCTACATTTTTCTTCGGTTTCGAGGTTTTTCTTTCGTCTTTACTGCGAGTGAAATACATTTACAGTTTATATAAGCAATTGTGGAAAAAATCTAGTACTTGAATATTGTAATTTTTACAACATCATTACAGATTTCGTCATTTTTATCTTACCCATTACAATATTGTATAGTAAATACAACACAAGTATGGTATAAAATATAAGAAAAATGGAATGAATGACTGATTCTACAGGACATTTTATAGTAATAATTGGGTTTTAATCTTACAACAATTTGTTTGTAAACTCGTTATCGGAAGAATCCTGTTCATCAATCATGTCAGGCAAGGACAAAGACTCGTTCAACATCGACTTTTCAGCAGAAAAATTCAGCAAACTCCCAGTCTGACCCGGTTTTTGAGACACGGTTTTTTTCCTGACCCGGGGAAGACTTTCCCTGAAACCTACTGAATTTCCGATTTAATTTTTCACTAGTCTTTCGAACCGTACTTTAAGTCATTAACCATTCGTGTCATGGACCTCCGCTGTCCTTCGCACTTTCTTCATAGATTTCGTTTCCTAAAGATGAACGAATTCGCCCGACATTTTCTTTGACCTCGTCAACGCCGATCTCAATTTTTTCCTCACGATCGGAATCTGCGTTTTCACTTTCATCGCGGGATGTCGTGAAATTCAGGGGCGGAAGATTTTCGCGTTTTCTAAAAGCTTCTATCTTGTCCAATTCGCAGCTCAATCTCACCCATGCGTACAATTTCCCGAAATGCGGTTTTTCGTTTCCCCCCTCGATTTTCGCGTTGAAGGGAATGATGAAGTTGACCTTTTCCCGCGGATAATTCAATATGTCCCTTATCATGAATTTGGCGTGGGCGATAACGCATGCGATGTTGTTGTCCAAAATGTTCAAGCGGAACATCACGTACTCGCGTAAAACGCATTCGAAGAATGGCTCGAGTTTGAGGATGCAAGAAATTGAAGTGAAGTGGTAATTGAAGTTGGGGTATTTCGAGACTGGGGTGCAAGTGCTTTCTTGACCGAAAAGTTCCCAAGTTACGTAGAGGAAAGTTTTACGAACATCACAGTTTTGGTTTAATAGCCTTATGCCCTGTGGGATTCGGGGTAATTTTATTCATTATTCTGTATTGTTTTTCAAAAAAAAAAAACAAAGAAAAAAAATGTATATCATACTGCAATTTCAAGGATTCTTCGATTGGTAATTTTACGAAATAAATAACTTCTTATTATTATATTTTTTATAATTTATTTTGTAATATATTTTATATCATATTTTATTTTATATTTTCTTTTATATTACATATGTGACGTGCCACGAGGAAAGGGGGCTAACGCGGAAAACTAGAATTTTATAGGGCGAGCGATAGAAGCGAAGGCCTTTTTAAAGGGAAAGGCGACTTCTAAAAACCTGCCCCTCCACTTACAACTACGCTCTCACTGGTAGTATCGCAGTGTCCGTGTTTCTCGCTTCTGTTCCCGCAAGAATG
>JAPYZL010010713.1:0-20142 GCA_030522825.1 Platygaster orseoliae | reverse complement strand
ATACGTGTATTTTGCTTTCTATTATCAACAAATCTTCGGACTTACAATTTTAAATAAAAAATGTAACGTTTTTGAGGTGGGAACACTTGAGGTGGAATACCCCATATATAATATAATATGATATTACGATATGATAATATCGTAACGATGTATGATAATATGTGATATGAGGAGCTTCGCCCCCCAACCCCCACCAGGACTCCGCCCCTTGTAAAAACCTCGTATTGAAACATTAAGAATAATGAAAACAATAATAAATAATAAAATAAATATAATAATAAAACAAAACAGGTAAAAAAGACTGCTTTTAGCCCCTTGTAACATAATATACTATATTTTATCATACTATAATCAATTATTATTAAAAATAAAATTCAATACTATACTTATCTTATAAACAATTCAAAATATTCAAAATTTTAGATCAGCCTTCATTTATTTTTCATCTCACGTGTGGTATCTCAATGTTCTCGCGATGAAAAAGTTGCTTCATTTATCTTATCCTCAAAAATACGTCCCGAATGCGGAAAAAAATTAAAGAGACATCTCGCGTAACGTAATCGCAAGACAGTGACATTACTTAAAAATAATCGCTTGGAACTATGAGATTTCTTGAGAGCAATATAAGTAAAATCAACGACCTTTAGTCTTTCTTACTTTCGATATGAGATTCATATAATTTTTGTGCGCGTTACACATTTTTCACGTATGCTATCGTTCAGATAATACAGTACGAAATTGAATATTATTGCCATATCTGTGAAACAGGCTAAAAATGCCATAGAATATTTATGAATATTTATGAATTTACCTGTTACCAATTTTTGAAGTATTTAAATACGAATACAATATTTATTAATTTAATAATTTCACAGTGGATTCCTTGAATTTTTTTCAACATAATTAGAAAAGAACTTATTCTTGCTACGTCTATAATTTTATTATTTTTATTTTGTAGTGATTTATTTATTTAATTAATGATAACAATCTCGTGTCTTAAAAATAATGACATCGTATACAAAATTTTCTGTTTCAGTGCTCGAAAGGATGCGCCGCATGGAAACCTGCACTTGACACGAGCTGTCAGGAAGTTTGTGTAAGAAACTTTTATTTTGTCAATTAAATTGGATTTTTTTATTCTTCATAATTTTATTGTTATTATTTATTTACTATTTTTTTTTCATCTGAACTAAATTTCGCCTTATACGGGGGGCCTAGCCCCCCAACCCTCACCGGGGCTCCGCCCCTTGTAAAAACCTCGTATTGTAAAACAAGACTGCTTTTAGCCCCTTGTAACATAATATACTATTTTCCACCAAAAAAAGAACAACAGAAACCTCCATTTCAAATCATAACTATATTTTTCCAAATTCAGCGAAAAATATCCGTATTAATTTCATAACATTACCCAAATATTTCATTCACTTCGTCTTCATAAATCATCGATCTTTCTTAATCCATTGTTTTCAGTTCAGAAAACCTGTAAAAACTTTAGGGAATAAGAAAGTAACTTGAATTTTTTCAGAACGGAACCCAAGAACTTCTACCTCCCAAAGAACTGTACTGCGTCCTCGGATGTCACGACGCGTTGAATCGCTACTTCCAACAGCTAAAAGGTACCAAACGGCAAATTTCAAAAATCCTCGAACTCCTTCTTGAATTCGTCTATCTCTGAAATAAGCATTTCTTCCTCTTCGTAACTATCGAAATTACTGCCGTCCCCTGCATGTTGTATTTTTGGAACAAAAGGTGCCCGGGCATTTTTATGGTAAATCTGGAGGAAATTCACGTTGCTGAACCAGGGATGCCTTTTGATGTCCAAAACCCCGTTTTTCAAATTGCCGTATCTTCTGGTCAAATCGATCTGAATAATGTGACCAAGAATGTCCTTGAGATCGTTGCTGAAGTGGCTCGCGAAGTCGAATTTTCCTTGCACGATTTTTTCGTAAATTCTCATGGGATTGGAGGAGTAAAATGGAACGTAGCCAGAGGTCATTTCGTAAATGAGAATCCCAAAGCTCCACCAATCTACGGATTTTCCGTAGCCTTTGGATAAAATTATTTCCGGGGCGAGGTATTCCGGAGTGCCACAAAGTGTCCATGTTCGGCCGTTTTTTATCATTTTGCAAAAACCGAAGTCGGTTAGTTTGAGGTACCCTGTTTGGTCGATTAAGATATTTTCTGGTTTGAGGTCACGGTAAATCAGGTTGCAGTGGTGTAGGTATTCGAGGGACAGAGCTACCTGGAAATTTTTTTGTAAACAATGGGGTGAATATCAGGCAGAAAGGGGTTTTGGAGGTTTAAACCCTTTCCGAAATTTAAGTAAAATTAATTATTGTTTCTTGTAAAAATAGACTAAAGTTGTGATAATGAATAATATATATAGGAATTAGAAAAAATAATTATAACCAAAATAGGTAAGATACCACAATGTCCAAACCGTAATAACCAAAGATTTTTATGTGCATCTAATCTAATGTCAAAATTTCCTTATTATTTTATTCTAACCTAGATCTTTAAATAGTGTTTGCTGTGTTTGAAATTTCAAAATTTGTTCAAAAAACTGTTCAAAAACGAAAAATTATGAATTTCTTTTCCTCGATCCTTAAAAATATTAAACAGAAACCTTATGATCCTAAAACAAATAACCACCTGAGCTGCATAAAACTTCGCTGTATCTTCATCGAATTTCCCTTTCAGTCTCAAATAAGAAAACAATTCTCCGCCACTAACGTACGGCAAAACTAGATACACGTACGAAGGATTCATGAAACACCACTTCATGTGTATCAAAAAAGGAAAATCTACGGACAGCAGGACTCTTTTTTCAGAGAGCGTATGCGCTATTTGTTTCGTTTTCACCAGTTTTTTCTTGCTCAAGACCTTCATGGCATAAAAAGCTCCGGTCGTCTTGTACTTTGCCAGCACCACTCTCCCATAAGCTCCAGTTCCCAAAGTTTGCAACATGTCAAAATCCTCAAGCTTGACGGTCCTCGCTTTCGCGTTTTCCCACTTCTTTTCGAACGATTTTCGCGATTCATTTAGAATTTTTTCATATTCCTTAAAACGGTTTTCTCTACTTTTTTTCTCCATAGAAACAATATTTCTCGATGTTCTCTCCGTTGGAATCGAGTTCAAATCATTGCGGAAACGTACATATTTTGGGTTATATTTTGCCTTGACTTTTTTTTGTTCTTTCAAACGATGCACCCATTCCAGAAATTCCATATTTTGCGTGATACTAGTTTAAAATTGAGGTTTAAGAGCATGTTTTTGGATTCATTTTAAGTGAAAATGACTTTGTGGGTTTATAGCCGAGATAGGCATACCACCAGCACCTGCTCTCGTGGCGGATTCATTGACGGATACTTCACTTAGGCTCGAGTGGAAAGGAATTGACATTGAACGACGCGGCGGCGGGATATCGTATCTAGTCCAATGGCGTTACGAGGAATTAGCCGAGACTTGGCAGTACTGCAGAAACCAATCCTGGGGCAGCGACGATCAAATTCTCGTCGAAAATTTGCAGCCTTACACAAAATACCGAGTATGATGTCATGTCAACAATATTTTGTTTATAACCTATTGATTGAATATAGCTACAGATAAATAAGATTTCTAAATGACATAAACATGAAAAACTCCGCGAATAAAATTTCATGGAAAGTATGAAACAGGGTGTCCAGCCGCCGGAAAATCCGGGAATTCTATCTGAATTTTTCGAAACCTTTAAGAATTTTTCCTGGCTTAATCAATGCGTATTTCAAACTTTAAATTTACACGCAAAAAGTAGATGGAAGATTGTTCGGCACATACAAAATGGCACATAAAACGTTCCAAAAGTTTTCGTTCCAATGTTTTCCATCATCAAATAAAATTTCGTTACCGATCAAATTTTAGAAATCTAAGTAGTGATCCACAAAATAACTAGAAAATCATACAAAATGTGATGAATGTAAAAAAATGCAAAATAGTAAAAATGTATAAAAAAGTAGAGAACTAGACCGAATTTTATGAATGTTGACAAATATGGGAAAAAGTATGAATACCAGAATGATGTCTTTAAAATACACTAATTAGTTTTATAAAATTTTGAATACAAAAGCATTGAGTTGTAGAAAATAATACAGTAATTCATTTAAATGCCAGAAAGTTCTCTGAATTCATGCATAAGTAGTTTTTTTTTTAATCCGTTCATATACGTCAAATTTGATTTACTTTGAATTCGAGAAAATCAAATTCCAGAAAGTTAAATAGCGATCCACATATAAACAAAAAAAAATGTATAAATACGAGAAAGTACGAAAAATACTAGAAATTTATAAACACCCAAAATCTATGTTGATGGAGCTTTCTTGAAAATCTATAAATTACTAAAAATCAAGATAACTTGAAATCCTACGGCATCTGACTCAAAAAATCTATACATAAATCCACAAAAATGTCAGAAAATCCTTTGAATCGCATAAATATTAAATTAATGCAAAAAATACTGAAAATGCTAGAAATCTATGAAACTTCAAAGTTAGGAACATCAAATTCTGAGAATCTACATAGTCATCCATAATAATATTAGAAATCTATAAAAATTCTACAAATTGGTACAAAGATTTATAAATGTTGAAAAATACTCAAGACTGATAATAATAGAAATCTATGAAATACTGAAATTATATGTAGAAATTATTTTCCGACAAATCTATAAACATATCAAAAACCCTGTAAACTTTAGCTTCGAGAGCATAAAATTCTATAAATCTTTACAATTTATAAAAATACTAAAAACACTCGGAATCCATAAAATACTGACAATCTACACAGAGACTATTTCCTCAAAAAACTATAAAATTTTATAATAAAATAATAAATAATCAACGAAAAACAAAAAATTTGTTTAATAAAAAAGTATGTATAAATAATTACGTTACAGTGTGTTTTGTTACAGTTATGTTTTTTTTTCTATAAAATATTCAATACAAATAATGTGAGAAAATCACCATGGAAATCTCCGGGAATTCTGTTCCTAGAAATAACACTGTACACCCTGTATATCTAAGACACTTTTTGATACACTGGGACACTATTTAAGATACTCAGACACTATCTAAAACACTATTTGACACATTTAGACACTATATGAGATCTCTATTAGGAGCATCAAATTCTGAAAATCTACATAGTCATTCACAGTAAAATTACAAATCTATAAAAATCCTACAAATTGTTACAAAAGTTTATCAATACTAAAAAATTCTAAAGACTGACAATAATAGAAATCTATGAAATACTGAAATTCTATGTAGAAATCATTTTCTCAAAAATCTATAAAAATATCAAAAATCCGTAAACTTTAGCTTCGAGAGCATAAAACTCTGAAAATCTTTACAATTTGTAAAAAGACTAAAAACACTCGGAATCCATAAAATACTCACAATCTTCACAGAGACTATTTCTTCAAAAAAACTACAAAATTATGTAATAAAATAATAGACAATCAATGAAAAACCAAAAATTTATTTACTAAAAAAGTCTTAATAAATAATTATGTTACAGTGTGTTTCGTTAAAGTTATTGTTTTTTTTTCTCTATAAAGTACTCAATACAAATAATGTGAGAAAATCACCCGGAAAATATCCCGAAAATCTCCGGGAATTCTGTTTTTGGAAATAACTGGACACCCTGATGAAATTAATTGATATAATAATTAATATTTTTATATTTATTTTATATTTATTTATAAACATCGATCAATATTAATATTGACGGATTCGCAACTGTAGATGCATAGTATATTCCTTAACTAGTGTGGAAAAGTTTTTCTAATGAATCTGAGGGTTGAAACGCGAGCCGAAGACGATCGTTGTAATCAGATGAGTTAGAAAAAACTTTCCACATTAGTTGAGGACGATATTTTATTCAACAACGTGTGGAAATGCGACTTTTTCATCCCCAGAGCGTGTGGAAAAGTGGACTTTTCCACAGTTGAATAAAAATGGTTTTTTCAGTTTCGCGTGGCGCTGCTTTTGAAATCGACGAATCACAATACAGAACCGATTGTTTCTGCACCGAGTGTGGTAATCCTGACGCTGGCCGCAGGGTTGCCAACATCAGCACCGGTAATTGTAAGATCAGCAGCGGTAGACAGCTGCCGCGTGTCTGTATCTTGGGAACCGGGTCCGTTTCCCAACGGGCCGCTTTTGTCATATGTCTTACGACTGCAAGGGGCTGAACACTCTCAGCTTAAGGTACACGCCACGCCAGAAAATACGATGTTTATTCATGTACACGTTACGTAGCCAAAACTCCTATTTTTCATGCGCACCGAGTTGTCTACCAGTATATTTTCTCTGTTTTTTCGCTGCCAATAATCTAGCCTCTGGTGATTTTCGATGTGCTGCTCTCTGTTCAACGTACGTTTTTCAGTCGCTTATTTGTCCCTTGTTTTCTGGTTCGACAAGCAATTTTTCGCATGCTGAAATTCTTAATGATACTTTGCAACCTTGATAGTAAATGATTGTGTATTCTCGTCGTAGGGATTTTATTGTCTGACCTATGATGTATCATTCATTGCACAATCAAAGTTAAATCGTGGATCAGCCAGAAAATCAGAAAATATAGCATATTTGAGTGTGCTTTGAATGAGCTCTTTTTGAGCCAACATTTGCGTTGCTCTGTTTGATGCATGAAAGCGCCATTAATGTAACATCAAAATTAGAGATCGACTACCGAAAGATGGGCTGTTATAAAAAATTCAGTATAATAAAATTTACTCTACAGCAATAGTTCTCATATTCCAAATTCAAGATATATCACTTGTTCACAAATATGGGGACGAATGAAATATAATTTCCGGGGGGGGGGTGCCCTATTAGTATTCCCAGTTGTGACGTCCCTGTAATGAATCAATTAAGGCAGAGACAAATCAATTACGAGCCTTGTTAGAATAAAAGTCGAGCGAATTAGAGTATAAATGGGGAACGCCGCGACTTTGCACGGCGCCAGTCTTCCCGCAATTATAAATATATCCATCGCTTACTCTTATCTTGAGTTTGTTGCTATTCGTATATGACCCCGTATTTATCAGCATGTTTATAGGCCCAGAAAAGCATGGCGTGAATGGCTAGACTAACTAACGCAACATCTTATCGATCGTGATCTAGATCGATGAATGGGAGCTTTTTCAATTTCGTAGCTTGTTCGAACCAGAGCGTTGAACTATGATTCTGGCATGGCGTTTTATCCTTGTGAAGGACCTTTTTATGGATTTTTTTTCTAGGATGAGTTTTGGGTTCTAAAAGCATGATGACGGGATGTCAAAGTGAAAATAAAAGATTTTTGGTTGCGTAACGATTGTTTTGTCAAAACAGGACATTGCGGCTTCGGAAAACACGGATCATTTCATGTTCCAAAATTTGAAACCGAATGTGAATTATTCGGTGAGTGTCACTATGAGGAATGAAGTTGGCGAAGGTCCACCTGCAGTGATATATATTTCTACTACTCCGGAGCCAACTGGTATGTAAAAGTTTGTCAGAAGTTTGATTTTTATTTTATTTTTATTTTATTTTTTTTAGATTTACCAAAAATAATGTAAAACTTTGAAAAAACAAATTCTACGAAGTCCCTAACAAGGAATTTCCTAGACACGTTTATACACTAGTGATTTGGATTCTTATAAGAGTTCTATTTCTTATAAGGTCGACCTTAGAAAATTCAAATAAAAAAAAATTTTTTGTAAAAACCAGTGACACTTTTATAAGATATTACAAATTTTTTTTAAGAAAATATTTGAACCTTGTACGTTAATTATAAACTGAAATTTTTTTGGAAAAATTTTTCATAAACATTTCTACAGAAAGAACATTTTTTATTACAAGAATCTTAAAAGTTTTACATTTTTTTGAAACGACTAATTTTATCGTCGATGATTTAAGAAATTTTGTTTGTCGACGATTTTTAGGGGCTTCGCTGAATTCGCTATTTTGAGGTTTTGAATCATTGATGGTGAATCTCAAAAAAAAAATTTCGTGTGATTTTTCAATGTTGTAAACTTGATGAACATGAGATTAGAAGAAATGATTTTATTGGGGGTAAAATTAATCTTCTACCAATTTTCCAAGTAATTTTTCTTATTGTGTACAATGTTTTGTTTTTCACATGTTTGAATTCTTCTACCAACAAAATAGACTTTTTTAATTGATTATTTGAATCATGAGATGAGATTTTTATGATTTCCAAGTCATTGGGACATCGATTTTTTCATTGTAATTTCTTTTGATTTTAGTATTTCTCATAACTCTATGGTATTGATAGTACTTGGAAGAATTTCTGATTTTATCATGGATTTCGATCTATATAGATTTCCGCGATTCGAGGTTATATAAGATTTGTCATTTTTTTTTTAGGTTTCTAGTATTTTCATCGATCGGTCTATATATTTCTAGAATTTTATGCTTTAGGAATAAAATTTCAAAAAGTTTTGATATTTTTACAAAATTTTGAGAAAATTATATACAGGTTCGAGTATTTCACAGACTTACAGAATTCTCATATTTTTTGTTACTTATGAAATCTAGTAGTATATTGTGGAATTTCATAGGTTTGTAGTATTTAAATAGATTATTTAAAAAAAGGTATCTTCAGTAATTACCGTATTTTTTCAATGTTCATATAATTTTCATTATTTTCCGACATTTTTTCGGATTTCTATATAGATTTTTAGAATTCGATACTCCAGGATTTAAAGTTTTCAGATTTTTAGTATTTTCGTAAATTTTAATTATCGTTTATTATTCGCTGGGTTAAAACAAATTCTTTCATTTTTATTTTCCGCGTTTTTCTTTTTGAGTTAGTGAAATTATTATTAGTTATGAATTTCGTTGACTTTTTTAACTTGAATGAAACTATTCTTCAGGTCTTCTAAATTTCAGTGAGTACATTTTCGATAATTATCACTTATTTTTATGATATAATTTTATTACTTTTATCATTTATCGCTTATTGTTATCAATTCATGAATTTTCACATGAAATATTCATCAAATTTATCCGAATTTCCGGAACTAATGTTGAAGAAAAAATTGATACATACGATTTTTGCCTGATGAGTACCAGAAATAATCATGTTGAAACCTTATCAATAATAAGCATTACTCAAAAAATTGACAGAAAGTTAATTTTACCCCCGACTGACCAATAAATTCAACAAAATTATAAACATTCCGTGTCATTGAATCAAATTCAAATGTTCAGTAAAAAACACGCAACAGCCCATCCTGATCCTTGGTGGCGAACACGAAGTTATAAAACAGGGAGCTGACATGCTGGATGAACCGAGTGTCATTTATCGCACAAGTAGTACCATTCGAGGAGTCGCGATTCACGTGGCTTCCAAACAACTTTTCGTTTCCGACGCGGTTGGGTTTATCTATCGGTCATCCATAATCGAGCCCTCGCAACCAGTCGTAGTGCTGAACCCAAGCCAAACGAATTTCAAGCCTCTGAGTTTGTCTGTCGATTGGCTAAATCTGCATTTGTACGTATTGGGTGAGGTGAAGCACTCTACGACTGTTTGGCAGATAGCCCGTTGCAATTTGGATGGCAAAGATATGACTGTGGCAATGGCTGGATTTTTGACGAGGCCTTCTCACATTGAGGTGGATCCTTACAACGGTTATTTATTCTGGGTCACGAGAGGAGGGCTTTACAGGCTCGACCTGGCAAATATCAGCAATGGGGTCAAGCATGAGGTGATAGCACTGGTTTTTCGAAGATTTCTTTGCTTATCAAAACAATGTTCCGAAATATTTCAACACACGGCGTTGTTGTCATTTTGATAAAGGTCCAGCCGTATGTTGTGCTGGATGACGAGAATTTGGGCGCCTTCGCAGTCGATCATACGAACTTTCGATTACTTGTCCCTCACCATACAAAGAATACGGTTTTGTCCGTGTCTCTCGATGGTCGAGAAGTGATTGATCTTCGAGCAAACACTCAACAACCAAAGTTCAAGAACGTGATATCGATTGCTATGGCGAATGGTCTGTTTTACTGGACAAATGGCGAAGGTGTTTTGACCGAAGGTTACCATTCTGGTCAGAATAGGTACTTCCATAATGCTTATCCTGACAGGTAAGTTTTTGGAAGCGTTTTCCAACCAAAATCATTCGGAAGATCTTAGACCTTCGTTTTTTCGGTACATTTTCCAGAAGTGACGGATCTTTCGTGAGTGTAAACGTTTTGATGGACGCAAGTCAACCAGTACCTGTCCCAGTAAACCCTCCCACAGGTGTCCAAGCAGTATTAGGCGCGAACCGTGCCAAAGTTTCGTGGCAAGCGCCCCATTTATTGGGCGGTCAAGGCAAAGGCGCTTGGCAGAGTTGGAATTACGAACTGGAAATGAGAGATGAATCAACAAGCGAGGTCATACGACAAAGTGACATCACTGGCTTGTCCCATATGGTGTACGAATTGCACGAAAGATCCGAGTACTTGATCAAAGCCGCCGCTTACACTTCCGCCGGAAGAGGTCCTTGGTCGACGGAATTCCACGGACGAACTTTAAGGCAACTGGAATATTATATTTATTATAGTTCAGGTGCATCTGGATTTAAATTATTTACTTCAATTCTGGATATTCCAGGAAGGATCTCAATGGAAACATTTTGTGGTCGGCCAGTGAAGGTCTGCTGAAAAGTGATTTAACGGGAGAAAGCATTGAGACTTTGGTTCCCAAAGCAAGTTTGAAAGAAGCTGAATCATCTTATCATATCGTGGATGTCAGCTGGTACAAAGACGTTTTGTTCTTAGTTGGGAACAATTCTGCCTTATATCAGTATAATTTAACCAGCCATGAAAAGTCAAAGATGAATATCAATTCGGTTGGAAGCATTGCCGTTGATTGGACATCGAAGAAACTTTACTGGGCGAATCCTAAACAGCAAATCGTGAGTGCAGTTGTCTCTCTATGGTTGTAACTGTATAATGAACATGTATTTCGACAGGTAACAAGGGGAAACCTCGACGGTTCCGAACAAGAACCAATGTCAATTCTGGCGATTGTGAAAGAGTTGCTTATAGACTCTCTGGAAGCTTACATTTACTGGTCTACGGGTCATGCTGTCGAAGTCGCGCGTTTAAACGGCCAAGACCGAAGATACTACCATTCCGACGAAATTTTCAACGGGAAACAAGTCATGGGCTTGACACTAGATTCGGAGAATCGTTATATCTACTGGATTGTGAGAAGTTATCAAAGTGGATCGGTCGTTTACAGGGCACCTACTTCAGAAAGGATACCCATGAAGAAGAAAATCGTGCCAGAAGAAGTGAGTCTCTTTTTTAAATCTGTAATTAGAAGAAATCATGCTTATCTATCTACTCAAAAACCCTAACCTAACCTTAGTCGTAAGATAAAATGCTTACGAATAAATTCAGTTTACTGTCCGTTCATATAGATGTCAACCCTTCTTTACCCAAACATCCAAGGCCCACTCTGTTACTTTTCTCAACATCTGTTCTGGCTCCAAGACGAAGAAAACGCAGTGATAGGGGATTTGTCGGGCCAGAACACAGCCGTCATCAACGGTATCACCTTGTCTGGTCTTCACATGGTTGTCATAATGGATCCAGCACTTCACCAGTATCCCCAAAATCTAACAGCCGAAACCATCGTTGTTCTGCCGAATTCTGTTGATCTCGACAGTATCAGAGTCGTGGGAACTTGGCGAAAATTCAACATTTCGTGGGATCCCGTGGACAACGTTAACTACGGAACCGTATTTTACGAAGTGAAGTTTGCTGATTACATCAACACGAATTCCAATCCAGAAATAACAACAGAAACTTCACTGGCGTACAATAATTCGGAGCAAATATTGCCGTATTCCATGCTGGAAGTCACTGTCAAAGCTTTCACTTACTGGGAATCGGCGCACCATTCGCGAAAGATTTTAAGGTCACCTCAAAGTGTTCCAAGTCAGCCTGTGAATCCGAGGGGTTTTGTGGAATTCCGGAAAAAGCCGCTCAGTTTGGATATCGACATCGGTATTACTTTCAGGTAAGTTCTTCGTCTGAATTCGTCATGCTCGTTTTCAACGCTTTTCTGAGACAATTTTCTTGACAGGTGGGATTTCCCAGAATTCACAAATGGTTTGATCCAAGGCTACAACGTCCAATGCTGGTACGCACTAGCAAACCCAAGTGATATTCGATTTTGCGACGCCCTCAACATCCCAGTTTTCAAACTAGAACACACCATGAACAACCTTTTTCCCAACACGACTTACTACTTTGAAGTGCAAGCATATACCGAAGTTGGAGCCGGTGCTTACACCGATGCCATAAATATATCTACAGCTTACGAGAACCCACTGCCACAATTGCTAGTTGCCACAGCAGATTCCCTGAAAGTATCCGATCTTGATCGAAGAGAGAATCGCACCATCACAAGACACATCGCTGTAGAAGTTGCATACTTGGCGGAAGAGGAAAAGATTTTTTGGATCAACGAAATGCAGGAATTGGTCACGTCTGACATAAGTGGCGTGAACGCAACTAAGATTTTAGCTCTTAATAGCACTGCCCAAGGTCTTTGCGTTGACTGGGTCTCCAGGAGTATTTTTTGGGCAGAAACAGGATACAAGGAATCAAGTGGTTATCATGTGATCAAGTTTGATCTGACTGCGTGGGAATCTGGATACTTACAGTACTCGCATATTATTACGAGGAGCAGAAGGATCGTGAATTTGGACATATCGCCACTGACTGGGTAATTATGAATCAGTTTTTTTATAGAGTAATATTAACATTTCAATCTTGTGACAATATTGATGAAACATTACAAAAGCAACATTTCAAAGAAAAGATCTGATTCACATTGAAGTAACACTTCATATACAATCTTGTAATAATAGTATTACTGGTACACTGCAGCAATATTATACGAGTTTCTGCAATATTACATGCCGGCTGGGATGATATCTTGTCATGTTATGGATGACATCATATTGCATACATATGCTTCGTCATTAGCAGACCATATGATATCTATGACATATCACGACACTGCAAATCATGGTGTGATATTATATTGCACTCCAGTGACATCATCATTTGACATCATGAAGTCATTTGAATATGATATGATATCATGGTATGACACCCCTAAATAAACTCATCTTCAATTTTCAGAACCATGTACTGGATCGAGCTCACAAAAAACGACCGAGGACTGATAATGCAGTCCGACTACTCTGGGGAGAACATCCAACCATTCTTCAACCACCCAGAAGACTGTTCCTGCCCTTATCGACCTCCAGTCCGCCCTTTCCTGATAGTAGACAACACTGATCCCCAAAACCCACTTCTCTACTGGGTCTCCCTTGAAGGCAACCTCAACATCGCCGACATCAACGGCTGCTCCTGCAACCTCATTATTTCCCCGAGCCTTCCCCCCGATTCCCTCGCCACCGACAAGATAAACATCTACTGGCTGAACATCGCGTCAGACAAACTGTTCTCCATCAACAAAATCTACGTCAACGAAAACGACGTCAAAGAATATCCCCTAGGAAACGCTCGCATCATAAGATCCATCGGGAAATCCCTTCAACCCTACCCAGACCCCGAATGCTTGATCCCCTTCCAAATGCCTTACAAAGTCGAAGAAATCAACAAAACAGCGACCAGCATCACCGTCAAACTTCCACCGCCGATTCCCCAATATGGCTGCAAAGAGTTCAACTTCCCATCAACATTGTACACAATCACCGTGAACCAGTGCTTGGAGAATGACCCTCTGGAGTGCGAAAACGGAGACAACTTCAAGTACGAAACTTACGAGATGGTGTACAAAGTGGGGAACTTGAAACCGTTCACCAAGTACAAGTTTAAGTTGACCTTGAGCAACTTTTACGGCGACGCGGAGTCTTTGTATCTCAAGTCGGATTCCGGCGTGGTTTTACGAACAGGAGCTGGGGCGCCTTCGAAACCGGAAAATGTGACGGTTCAGTCTTTGACGCCGACTTTGGCGGCTGTTCATTGGTCGCCGCCGAAGATCTTCAACGCGGAAGCTGTGAGGTATGAAGTTCATTGGAGGTCGGTGAGGTTGGTGAATGGGGTGAGGCCTAAAGCGGAGCAGTTGATAAAGCACACGGAGAGGCCCAAAAATGGCCGATTTTCGGCGGTTTTGAACTCGCTTTTGCCGGGACAGGAATATTTGGTCTACGTTAGAGCGTATCCAGCGTATTTTAACGACACTTTCAGTGAGAGTGAAGAGCAGGCGTTGAAAATGTATCCGGAGCCTAACAATTTGACGCTTGTCGGAGTGAGCGTCAACGCCATGAACGTGTCCTGGGCGCCTCAACCGAATTTGACGCTAGCTTATGCCTTGCAATATACTGTTGTGGGGTTGGAGAAATGGCAGACTGTTAGGAATTTTAGTATCAAGGAACGAGTGGTGGAATATTATTTAGCCCATTTGCAGCCGAAAACTCTGTTCAGACTTCGATTGTTGCTCAAGTATCCGGGATACGAGGAGAATTTTCTGTGGCCTGAGGATGGGAGGTTTACGTATCAAACGTTGGGTGAGTATTTTTTTAAATAAAGCCTTCGCTTGATAAAACCGTTTTTACTTGACCCAAGTTACACGATTCCCAGGCGATGTTCCAAGTGCTCCTGGAACTCCAACAGTGACCAAACTCCGAAGTTCAGTGTATCAACTGATGTGGGAACCAGCCCAGGCTCACGGTTCCCAAATAACACTCTATCGCCTCGAAGGGCAAAGAGTCATAGACTCGGAAACCGCGAAAAACACCCACGCTCTCAGTAACAAGTGGACGCTCTATTACAACGGTACCGACAACTACTGGATCATCGTCAGCGAAATGGACCACAAGTACCGTTTTCGCGTGCAAGCAAGAAACGCTTACGGTTTCGGCGCTTGGAGCAAAGAAAGCTACATCGTGGATTTGACTGACAACAACATGGCGACCTTGGCTGCCCAGCAACATTTAGGCTTGACCTTGAGCCTCAGCGTGCCAGTTATCGCACTCATTTTGCTATGCTTTTGCTACATCCTTTGCCGTAAGTTTTTTAAGAGTAGCCAAATCAGTTGCATCCACTTCAGTTGCATCCACCCGGTTGAATCCACTTTAGTTGCATCCACCCCGTTACATCCACTTGAGTTTCATCCACCCGGTTGAATCCACTTCAGTTGCATCCACCCGGTTGAATCCATTTCAATTGCACTTAGTTCAGTTTCATCTACCCCGTTGAATCCACTTCAGATGCATCTACTTCAGTTGCATCCATTTCAGTTGCACCCACCACGTTGCATCCACTCCCGTTGCATATACTTTCATTGCATTCACATCCGTTGCATCCACTTTCATTGCATTCACATCCGTTACATCCACTTCCATTGCATCCACACTGATCTACACAAGTTGCATCATTCATTGCAAATCAACCAGATCCTCTTTAGCAGTTTACAAGAGACGCAAGGAAGAGAAAAAAGCCGTGCTCTCCCCAATCGTGTCAGACGTAGAACTCGCAACTCTGAGGGAAATTCCGCGTGGCAACTTCATGCAGTCGAACGCACTCTACGTGTCGGCGATACAAAACGATCCGGATGATTCGATGCTCCCGAAAATTCGGAGGGAGCAAATCACCCTGGCGAAATTTTTGGGAAGCGGTGCATTTGGAGAGGTGATATTTGTTTTCTTGGTTCATGGAAGGTTTTGGTAGGAAACTATGAAATGTTATTTCGATTTTAAAGGTGTTCCAAGGAAACGCCAAAGACTTAGAAGGTCCTGGAGTTACGCCAGTCGCCATAAAAACTTTGCGAAAAGGATCCTCGTGCCAAGAAAAAACCGAGTTCCTGCAAGAAGCCAGACTGATGAGCCATTTTCGGCATAAACATGTTCTGCGATTACTCGGAGTTTGCATGGACACGGATCCGCCGTTGTTGGTTCTAGAGCTCATGGAAGCCGGTGACTTGTTGAGTTATTTGCGTGCCAGTAGATCCCTGCAACCTTCAAGTCCTTGCGCTTTGAGACTACAGGATTTGCTATCGATGTGCGAAGACGTCGCCAGAGGTTGCAAGTACCTGGAGGAACTGCATTTCGTACATCGGGATTTGGCGTGTAGAAATTGTCTGGTGTCCGCGAGGGATCGAGAAAATCGAGTTGTTAAGATTGGGGATTTCGGTCTGGCCAGGGATATTTACAAAAATGATTACTATCGAAAGGTGAGGAATGTTTTGAATCGCCTATTTGTATTTTTTATGGAATTAGTCGGGTGAAGGATGTCCATCATCAGGTCATCGGATGACTTTATTATAGTAAATACAATCCCTAATGATTTTAGGAAGGCGAGGGTTTGCTCCCAGTAAGGTGGATGGCTCCAGAATCTTTAGTAGATGGAGTCTTTACGTCCCAAAGTGACGTCTGGGCCTTCGGGGTCTTAATGTGGGAGATCTCATCCCTTGGGCAGCAACCTTATCCAGCCCGAACGAATCTCGAAGTCTTGCACCACGTTCGAGCTGGAGGGAGACTGCCGAAACCACTCAATTGTCCTCCAGGACTGCACCAGTTGATGTTGAAGTGCTGGAGTTCAGCTGACGCCAGGCCTAGTTTTAAGGCTTGTTTGGAACATATCTTATCTCTGAGGAAAACCATAGATGATGCTATCTTGAGCCCAGTACACGCGGGGCATTATTTGTCTAGAAGAGGTGAGTTGACTGATTTTTCAAGTTTATGCATGTCCAAGACCGATCATTCTAGATTATGTGTAAACATTTTATGTTCAAGAGGATTATTTATGTCACGCTGTTTCACGATAAATCAAAACTCATGATTGAAAAATGGGAAATAAGCGAGGAAAAAATGTTGAAGGATATGCTTTCGGTAAAAAAAGCGATAGTTTAAGAAAAAGGGAATTTTAATTTAAATTGTGATTGCTTTCTTAAATTCCAAAAAATTGTTTTGAACCCCAAGCACATCGTTCAATATTCAAAAGCCTATGCTTTGTTCATCGAAACTGATCGTTGCATGGCTCGTGCTTGCAGGCGTGTCTAATATGGCTTACTTTGCTGACGAGAATCAGAATCATAGCTCAGGTAGGTTTTCAATCAATAATCCATTCTTGCACTGTCTTTTCTCTGCGAAAATAAGTAGAGATGAAAAATATTCAAAAAAATCCTATATCAAAAAAGTCTAGAAAACGAGATTTTTGAAAAAATCAATGAGTGTTCCCTACTGAAAAAATCCAAATGGATTTCCAGTTGGAAATCCAAGTGGATTTCTAATAGGAAAACTAAAATGAAATTCCAGTAGAAACTTGAATTGAAAAACTAACCATTTCTCCAATTGGAAATCTAATCGGATTTTTCCAGTAGGGTTAGAATAGGTTTTAATCCAACTCTATCGAAACTTTCCTATCAAAACCAACAAACATTGCACCAATCCTGACTTTTCTTAATTCCGTGCAGAAAACTCCTTGAAATCTAGCAGTTCCGAAGAAAGCCGAGACCAACAACCATTTCTCCACGATTCCCAAGGAACCACCGTAATCCTGCAATCCCCAGAAATGCCCAAATACCTTGAACTTCTCGCGGACAACGAAGAATTCATTGCCTCAACCAACGCCCTTGAAACCTACGAAGTCCCAAAACCTTTGCGTCTCGCGTGCAAACTCAAAACCTTCGAAAACCCCGAGAAACACGCGGAAATCGACTACCAAGGTCTCGGGAATTTCAACACAGAAGACAAGAACATGAGGTTCAAAAGGTCATCAATTGCCAGTCTCGATCTTCCAGACTGTAAAAGAGCTTCCATTTACAGTATCGGTAAAAAGTGCCGAACTCTAGACAATTTGAAAACCACGAGTCGGAGCTCAAGGTCACCGATGAGCAGGGATTCCTTGACGTCCTTGAGCGATTGGCGGAAGTATAAAAAAACCGTCATTGGCGAACGCGATTCGGAAACCAGTCTCGAGTGCAAGAGTAGTTGTTCTTCCACGAGTTTGGATCCGTCGACGAGGCCAAGTTCGTCAATCATTTACCCCCAAAACGGCGAAAACGTCGACGCGGAATCGCCCAGGTTGATATTGCCGAAATTGTTGAAGACGCACGCAGACTTGCAAAATGGTAAAGCCAACATTCCATTGGTGATAAACAGTGCCTTGTTGAATTTGCTTAGACAAACGCCGGGTATTGAAGATGGTGGGGATATTATTAATTATACGAACGTTGAGTCAGATGTGAAAATTATTAGTTCGTAGGATTTTTTAGATGCCCAGGTGAGTTGTTCTAAATTAAAATCCTATTAGACATCCATAATTAGATTTTTTCGTGAAAAGTCTTCCAGTGTGTGAAAAAGTACACTTGTCCGATACGTGGGTCGAAAAATTTCATGAATAGTACATAATGCTGCCAGGACCAGAGGTTCCACAGCTCAACCTCCTCTCAATAACAGAATCTTAAGTCAAAGAGCCTAGGCATCGAAAGCGAAAAATCATTTTCATCATTCTTAATTTATACTGATGATTACTTGAGACTAGCAACGTGTATTTCTCTGCAGCTCATGTAAATTGCCATTTACACGTATACATAGTACGAAAGAAATTTTTTCTACCCGCATTTCTTCGCGTCTTACAAAACATCAAACTGATTCCCGTAAAACAATTTATCTTTAAAATCACTGAACCCAATGTGCAATCTTTTCGAATGTTATAAACAGGGTTTAACTGCGAAAATTGCGGATAAATTATCTATCATCATTAATGCCAAGTGCCTTCCTCCAAAGCAAAAATATGAATTTCTGTATCGTTGTAAATATCTTTTCTAACTCGATCTTTTTTTTATATGTATGCAATTGCAAAAGTATTATGTATGAGAAATTAATGACGATGCGTGTAATTAGTTATAAGGAAACCTCACTAAAATTTTAGTTTCATAGTTGATATTGATCTGTATTATATTTATAAGTTTCAGCACATGAATCTCAATTATATGTACACATCTTCGAAAGGTGTTTAAAATTGTTATTTCTTCGTTGTCACCTCTTCATATATGAATAACTGGTCTTCCATGTTAGAGAATACTTTTTAAGAATTATCACAAACACATATCTATAGTTCCTGAAGATAAACATTGATGAAGAATATGAGTGCATGTAATCTATGATTATATTGTATAAGTGATGCATACGTGTGACCTAGAACGAGGAAAAGAGTCTTCGGTCTGAAGAGTGAATCTTTTTTGTTGTAATGCTGATTTGTTGGACATGGGTAATTCCAGGAAATTCTAGGGAAAATCCTGGGGTTTAATCCAGAAGTTCCTAGAATTCCCTATGCCCAACAAATCAGCAATGTAACAAAAAAGATTCAGTCGGTCTGAAGGCTCTTCTTATCGTTTCAGGTCACATGCATGTTTTCTCTGATAGCGAAGAGATGATCAAATCACTAAGACCTGTTTTGTAAATAGAAAATTTTGATATAAGATGTTAAGAAAAAAAAGCGATTCTAGTTTTGTTACTGTAAATTGATGCCTTGTAAATAAATTAAATCTATATAAAATACACAAGAATGTACATTATGAGAGTGATAAACAAATATTTCAACAATGGAAATAATGGAATTTTATTCAATTTTGTGGAGCGCTGGGACCAGCGTTCCAAGATTATGACGTAGAAAGCGCTAGAAACAAGGACAAGTTTACGTCTGGTTCGACGCTAGAAAGGGACAAAAAACCGCCGTCTGGTAATGCTGCGTGGAACTAGTGAAAGTTTTAATTCATTCATTATCATGATTTTTACGATTTTTGCAGTAACTTGAAAATTGACGCGGATTTTCTTTGATTATATATTACAGTATTGAAATATTGATGGCACACAAGTAATAATATAGTTTGAAAGAAATTGAGTGCGTAGGAAAATGATTGAAAGTTCTTATTGAAATAATCTGTTTGATTATATTATCACAAATGCAATCAGCTGCTCATATTAACGATCCAAACTATTTTATGATAACATTAAATCAATCTTACACCGTTGCAAATAAGAGTAAACAATGACTTTTTCACAACTCGAGCATCGAAAAATCGATTTCCCACGTCTGCCAAAGATGACGTAACTGAGCGATT